>BJCM01210160.1:0-17617 GCA_018326385.1 Flaveria bidentis | reverse complement strand
TTAATTAACATTTAAAACATGTAAACACATAAACATAACACCATAATCACATTGTCAATTAGATTATCATCAATCTAACATTATTAATTATTATTAGGTCACCAACGTTTAAACGACAACTAGTGTGTGCTCACGACACGTGTATGCAAGACTTAACGGAACTAACGGAGTTGGATAACGGAAATTTACCGGATGTCACAATTCTCCCCCTAAAATTCTAAAACCAAAAATATTTTTGTGTTTTTGGATTTTAATAGATAGGAAAATAAAATAAAAGAAAATAAATAAGAAACTAAGAAAATTTGTCGGACTAAGAACTTTCTTCTTCTAGAATCACATCACTTTTCTTTTTCACCCCATTAACTTCTAAAAGATATAAAAACCTAGGTTTGTCAAATGCTTTTGTGTAGAGGTCGGCGCGTTGAAAATCCGTATTAATTTTAACAACATTGATTAATTGCTTTTCAAAACAGTCACGTATAAAGTGATATTTAATACCGATGTGTTTTGTTTTTGAGTGTTGGACCGGATTTTTGGTGACAACAATTGCAGCAGAATTATCAACAAAGATAGGGGTGTTAGAAAATTGCAAATCATAGTTGCACATTTGCTGTTGAATTCAAATGATTTGTGAACAACAACTTGCAGCAACAACATATTCAGCTTCACGTGTTGACAGAGCAACGTATGTCAGCTTCTTACATTGCCATGTGACTAACTGTCTACCAAAGAACTAACATCTCGTAGATGTTGACTTGTAATTCATCTCGCAACCACCATAGTCTGAGTCACTATACACTGTAAGCTCAAAGTCATCATCATGAGGATACCATAACCCGAGTGTTGGAGTACCCTTCAGATAACGAAAAATCCTTTTAACTCTGATGAGATGATTTACTTTTGTTTTTGCCTGATATCTGGAACAAAGACATGTGGCGTACATAATATAAGGACGAGAGGCTGTGAGGTACATTAGAGATCCGATCATTCCTCTGTACATGGTGGCATCAACCAGATCACCATTTTCTCGGGTGCCACGTCATGGTTCGTGGGAAGTGGAGTTCCAGCAGCCGAAGCATTCTCCATGTCAAATCGACTGAGGATATCTCCTAGATATTTGGATTCCTACATATTTGGACTGATGTAGGAAGATTCCTTTTGGTGTCTGATCCACCTGTAATCCAAGAAAGAACTTCATCTCCTCTATGGCACTCATCTCAAACTCTGCTTTCATTACAGATTTGAATTCTTTACATAATTCTTCATTTTTGGAACCGAAGAATATGTCATCCACATATATCTGTACCAACTGTAAATCACAATCCTTTTCTTTGATGAATAACGTGTAGTCAATAACCCCTCTGCGAAAACCATGTTTCACTAAATGAGTTGAGAGTTTTTCATACCAGGCTCTAGGGGCTTGATGGAGCCCGTAAAGAGCCTTGTCTACTTTATAAACTCTATCCCGATGATAAAGATCCTCAAATCCTTCGGGTTGACTGACGTAGACTATTTCACGGATTTCACCATGAAGGAATGCACTTTTTACATCTAATTGATAAACTTTAATCTTCATGTAGGATGCATAGGCTAGAAAGATACAAATTGCTTCCATCCAAGCCACAGGTGCAAACACTTCATTGTAGTCAATGCCTTCAACTTGTATAAACCCTTAAACTACAAGCCAAGCCTTATTTCTAATTATAACCCCTTGATCATCTTTCTTACACTTCAAGACCCATTTAGTGCAAATCACCTTAGCACCTTTTGGTCTGTCCACAAGGGTCCATACTCCTAACTTCTTGAACTATAGGAGTTCTTCTTGCATAGCACTAACCCATGTCTTATCGTTTAAGGCTTCACTTACATATTTTGGCTCAAATTAAGACACAAAGCATCAATAAGTACCATCATGAAGGTATCCTTTTTCCATGACCGAGGCATAATCAGCTGAGTATAGCTGATTTCGTGTCTGCACTCCCGATAGAACATCCCTAATGATGTTTTCCAGGGGATGATGCATATTAATTCGAGATCCGAGAGTGGTGGGAACAACTACTTCCTGATCCAGATTTTGAATCCCAGGTTCAGCACTATAGCTGTTGGAGTATGAGGTTCTGAAGTGTTAGAGGCATCAAGATCTGATGCTGTCGAGTCTTGGGGAGGAGTGTTTAGAACATCATACATCATTGTAGCAGATAACTCATCATCAGGAAGGGAGGGAGGTAGGTTGAAGGACTTAAAAAATCCATCATAGTCAAAGAATAAAAAAGGTCCTTTTCTAGCAGGGGGTGGTGTATCTTTGAACATCAACGTTGCACCACACTTCTACCTGACCCGTTGAGTTGTTATAAACTCTCTTGTATGGTATGTTGTATCCGAGAAAGATACCTTCTTCAGCCTTCTCACTAAACTTCCCAGTTTGAGTTTTCTTCAGCAACATGCACGATGCACCAAAGGATTCAAGATACTCCAAGTTTGGTTTACGTCGTTAGAGCAGTTCATAACATGTTTTCCCATGATGTTTGACCACCAAGACTCGATTGACAGTGTAGTATGCATTCGCCACTGCCTCGTTCCAAAATTGAATATGCAGTTTAGAGTTAGCTAACATGGTTCTTGCTGTCTTTATCAAGCTACGATTCTTTCTTTCAGCAACCCCATTCATCTGTGGAGTGTAGGCAGACGTAAACTGATGTACAATTTCTTTCTCTCTACAGAATGCCTCCGTCCACTGATTCTTGAACTCTGTTCCATTGTCTGATCGAATGTGTCTTACTTTCAGCTTGTAGAGTGATTCCAAAGTAGTTACTAGATGTTTAAATGATTCAAATGTCTCTGATTTGGATTTCAGAAACATCAGCCAAGAGAATCTTGAGTAATCATCAGTTACTACATAGCAATACAGATCTCCAACAATGCTCTTTGTGCTGACTGGGCCAAACAAATCCATGTGTAGAAGCTCGAGAGCAATATCGATAGAATTAACCTTCTTTGCCTTGTGAGACTTATTGGTCTGTTTCCTTTTCTTACATGCTACGCAAAAATCCAGAAGCCGAAAATTCTTGACAGTTACTCCATTCACTAAATCACTCTGTATTAGATGATTCATCTTCCTAGGATTAATGTGTCCCATTCTCCTATGCCAGGAGACTGAATCCCTCTCTGTTGCCTTTGACAAAAGCATTGGATAGTGTTCTCAGTTGTGGAGGCTTTTGATAGATCCAAGACATACAGATCATTATATCTTGAAGCTGAGATTAGAAATTTTTCCTCCTGGATAACATAATCCTTCTTCAACATGTAGCACTTATTGTTGTCAAACACAACTTTGAATCCTTTATCACAGATCTGGGAGACAAAAAGCAAGTTGTTCTGTAGTTTTTGAACGTAGTTGACCTTGTCAAACTTCACATTCTCGTTTCTCACTTCGCCTTGAGCGGTGATGTAACCTCCTTTATTTCCAGCAAGTGATACATGTCCCCCTTTAATTTGTTTGACGTTAAAAAGGAGAGACAAGTTCCCGATCATGTGCCTAGACGGCCCACTATCAACAATCCAGGTATTTGTGATAGCGCTGTAGCGGACACCCTACACATTCAAAGGAATTTATTAGTTCAGGTTTGGGACCCAAGCCTTATCTGGCTTGGGTGACCCAAAGGAATCACACATCATGAACTCAACCCACTGTCCATCAGAGGATGAGGGCACATTGTTTTTCTTCTTGTTCTCATTATCAGACAAATTACTTGTTTTTTCTTTCCATAAACCCATTTTGTGTAAGGCCTGTTTGTGATAAACAGATGACTGGCTTACTAAAGTGTTCAGCCTAAGAAGGAGAAAAAGGCAATCAGGTAATGTCATTGGTCAACTAGATGTTGAGGCAGACCTTGAGATTATCTTTAAAGGATAAAACTTGACTGAAGACCCAGTGATAGAGCCTGAGAGCCCTATCACACCTACAATGACTTCAACAATTCATTCCCTCAGTGAGACACTTGCTGGTGAAGGTGAATCACAACCTCTCTCTGGCCAGAGCATGGATGCTACTCCAAGAAATTAAGGCCAAAGCTCTCTCCACCCCTGAGTCACAAAGGTTTGTGTGTGACAAAAGGAAAAGGAAATCGACTCTTGAGGAGATTGAGGAGGAGAAGAGATAGAGGAAGAGGAAGCTAAGGGGAGATAGTTCCATCGGATCTTCAAGATTTATGCAAGCTACAACTAGGGCTGCCCCCAGACTAGATACTCAAAATGATGAGTTGACGGCCGTCAGGATTAGTTATGTACAGACCAGGAACTATGATATTGATCAAATCATTTCTCTTCCTTTAGAGGAACTTAATGAACTGACAGACATGGAAATGTCTAAAAGAGGAAGGAAACAGAGGATGTAAGATTGCTCCTCTAGATTAAAGAAGAAAAGAGGCATAAGAGACTCTACAAACATGTTCCCACTCTCTCTCTCGTTCAAGAAAGCCCTATGCAAGAGAGTGTAGCTACACAAGAATCTCCAAGTAGATAAAGAAGCTGATAGGCAAAACATGATCAACTACCTGAGTGCCACATGTCTCTACCAGGCAGCTGCACTTCTTCCTTTGTCCTTTGAGTACATTGAGTTTTAGTATCTCAAACAACTTGAAGTTCAAGTAATCAAAGAACAAAAGGCTACAAAGAGGAAGATAAGGGAAAAAGTAGCCAAAGCAAGAGCCATCATCTAGAAAAGTCAAAAGAAGTTTACTGATAGGTAGAGGATGATGAGCTTCTTAAAGTTGTATGGATTCTCCTGAAGGAGACTTGGCCCTATGTCTCTATCCACTATGGATGAGCATATAAGGATGATAAAGCAGAAGATTAAAAGAGGAGAGCTCATTGATTTACACTCCCCACCAAGTCAAGCCCCTCAAGAAATGGAGGTTAAGGTTGAACCATTTGAGACAACACAGCTTGGACCTCCTTCTAAGTCTTAGCAAGCTTCATCTTCTAATCCACAACAGGGTTAAACTTCCTCTCCTTCTAAATCTGTGAGGGAGGTAGACCCAACTGAGAAAGACAAAACTAAATAACAAGGTGTTGTAGGCCAGTCTTCTCAGTTGAAGAGTTTAAAGAGAAGGAAAAGGATAGCCTCTAAACCCAAGTCAAAGAAGAAGAAGAAGATAGGGGCATCCACCTCCAGACCTTAGGAGGAGTCAGAGCATCCTGAGGAAGTGCAACAAGAGGAAGCTCAAACAACTCTGATTCAAGCAGCTCCTCTTGCATCAAGAAGACCTATCTTGTCCTGGACTTACTCCACTTATTTAGAAAGATGGCATGTAATCAGAGATAAAGGTATTGAAGATGTCTACACATGGCATGACATGTTCAATTTATCTCTACATGATCTCTTTAAGATGAGAAGATACTATGAGAGTCTGAGTGATCTTGACCATCTAATGAAGAAGGGTATGGTCATCATCATAATAAGGACTGTCAGCATCTAAGATCTTCATATGTTTTAATAGCATCAGCCTAGGGGGAGTTTGTAAGCTTTTATGTAAGGCTGATGCACCTAAAACATCCAAAGTCTTACTGCATGTATGCATTAAAGTACAAAAGTAGAGTGCTTTAGAAGCTTTACACCATGCAATAGAAAATACTCTAAGTGTAAATTCTTCCAAAGCCAAGACCAACATCTTCTGAAGCTTAAAGTGAAGTCTTCCGAAGCTTTAGAGACAAAGTCTTCCGAAGCCAAGAAGTGAAGACCAATTATCTTCCGAATACTTTTGAATACATGCTTTATCTAATGTACTTTACCATAAAGCTAGACCACTTTCTGCTGTAACTCTGTTGACTCACCAACTTTTACAAGTTGGTGAAAAGGTCCATGTTTTTGGTAAACTATACATTGAGATCTTGAGTTTATGCTTTCTACTTTATGTACTTTTATCCTTTTTTAATATATTAGGAGGTGAGCTATGGTATGTCATAGTGACTAGTCAAAAGTCAATTTGCCTTTTGACTTTACATTTGATTTTGTTGTCTAGTTCAAATGTTTCCAGCTGGCCTTCAAAGCATGACCGACTGTAGGATGTAGTATAAAGTATCTCAGGTCTTTGTAACATTAGGATTGTATGCTTTAACACTTGTAAAAAAATTTGAGAATAATATACAACATTCTCGAAAACCATTTACTTGTGTTGTTTGCTCTTGGTTCTATCTAATATTTTACTTGTGTTCTAAGTATCATTCTAGTGTGTTACCAGTTTCCCATTTGATCTGTTAAATGTTCTAACATCACTTTTCTTATTGTGTGCTTGTGTTGTAAGTGACAATAACCCTCCTAAACGGTCCTGCAATTCAAATCCCAAATATCATAAAGTTTGGATATCCAAAAATTTAGATATCTAATATTTTGAAATCCAAAATTTTTGGAGTTGGATTTGGATTAAAAAAGTGTTTTTAAAATTTTTGGATATTCAGATAATCGAATTATCAAAATTATTTTTTAAAATTACAATAGTAATAAATATTAATTTTAAATTTTGAATATTTTGGATATTTTTATAAAATTTTGAATATCCAAAAGTTTTTTAATAAAATTATTATTTTTTTCTAAAATTTTTAAATAATACATATTTTCTAAAATTCGAATACGGTTATCCGAATCTGAAATGGAAATTTCGGATATCCGAACTTCAGATTCATATTCGGATATTGAAATCCACTATCTTAAATTTCAGATATCCTTAATTCGAATATTTAAAATTCCAGATATTAGATTTTGAACACCGCTTAGTGACTAATAAATTAGGTACTAACGTTGGCTACGAGTTAAACCTTACATCTCCATGCACTCATATCCTAAATCATATCCTCCACTCCTTTATCCTTCAACATTAGGTCCTTTTGTTGTCTAATCAATACTATCATTTGTCTCCTTTTCTTATGTTCAAACCATCTCAATCTACCTCTCTTTAATCCTATTCACTATACTAGCTACTCCTAGCCCGTGCTTAAAAACCTCATTCCTTATCTGATCTAACATTATGTTCCCGCACATCCACATCAGCATCCTCATCTTTACTACTTCTGTCATACATGCTTGATTCTTCTTTATTGTGTTATAGTTTGCTTCATGAACCATAGTTGAATGAATCGTAACTTTATACAACTTCCCTTTTACCTAGTAGGAAGTTCCAGTCATATAGTACTCTTGAGGCTACCTTCCACCTACACCATTAGGTCTGAATCCAATGTGTAACATTAGTATCCACCTCTTCATCAGCATATACATGGAATCCTAAATACTTGAACTAATTTGCATGAAATACCATCTTACTGTCACATAATACCCTTAGGCCCGCCTTCTTCCTATAACATCTAGTTTGAATTCGTTATATAACATCAGTATCCACCCCTTCGTTAGACTATACATAAGATTTTAAATACTTGAACTTAGTTACATACAATACTTCTTGACCTTAAATGGTGATCTTAAAGTTGTTTTGATTGACTACTCCATTGAAGTTGCAATAAAGGTACTCAATATGTGAGTGACTGATCCTCAACCCTATGCCTTTTAACGCTGCTCACCATTCCTCTAACCACACATTTGGAGCCCTTTTACTATTATAAACTAAGACAAGATCATCCACAAAAACATGTATTAAGAAACTGGGACCTGCATTAACCTTGACAACTCACTGAAGATTACTCTAAACAAGATTAGGCTCAACGCATACCCTTGGTGGAGACATATTATGATAGTAAAAAACTTATTATCTCCTACCAGGCATGAAGTGTAGCTTGAGTCCATGATACATATCTTTATTATTTTTATATACTTTTTAGGGAGCCCGCTAGCCTGTAGACTATCCTAAATCAATCTACGATGCATAATATTATATGCTTTTTCCAGGTCAATGAACATATGTAGATCTATTTTCTTCTCTATACATGTTTCTATTGACTTCCACAGAATATGTATCCCTCCATAACTGACCGCTTTAGCATAACACCATATTTATTGTCATCATAGAGTCTCCTTTTAATTCTAGTATCTATAACCCTCTTCAATAGTTTTATACTTGCCTAGTAGCTTAATCCCTTTGTATTTTACGTAATATTGGTTGTCCATTTTGTCCTTATAGAAGGGAACTACTATTTTTCTCCACTGATATGCAACCCTAGGAGATTTGAATATAAAGTTGAACAAGATGGTTAATCATCATACTCCTTCTCCCAAATAGCTACACACATCTATCAGTATATTGTCCGGGCTACTTCCTAAGCCCTTCCTATCTTCCTTAGTACTATCCTCACCTATATTTTTTATGATACATTGACAATAATAATGTTTCCTTTACCGCCTTTTAATATCGTGGTTATCATTTTCTTCATGGCAAGCTCTACCTCTATTAAAAAGATCGTGGAAGTAGGTCTATCATCTTAACTTGATATCCTACTCACTGACTAAAACGCATCTGTCCTCACCTTTTATAAACTAAATGATCGCTAAGTCCTGCCTCTTGTGCTCAATTTTGGAAATATTAAACATTTTATGTTTCATTTTTTTTATTTCTAGGTTCACATATAGTTGTCTATAGGTTGTGTTCTTTTCATCCATCACTATGTTTTCACTCCCTTCTCTGCCTGTTTGTATTTCTCTCTCAATCTCATCCGACCTTCCTCATGCGTGCACATTAAAAGCTCCGTGAAAACAATTTTCTTATCCCTTATTTTCTTTTACACTTGTATGTTCCACCACGGCGACTTCTTATGCCCACTTGTTTTTCCTGTTGTGAACCTGAGATTCACCTTGGCCATATGAAATATAATGCTTGATATGGCCTCCCGATCTAGTTTGTATCTCCACTACATTATGTTGATGCCTCTGAATACATTATCTTTGAACACTATGATTTTGTTTCCTCTAAGTTTTCTCCATCTAATCGTGGTTCTCCTTTTTTTCTTATCTCTCTCTTGGTCAACTTTATCTTATGGATGTATTTTCTACTAATAATTGGTGTTATGTCGCTAGTATCTTACTAGGTATAACCTTATAGTCCCTCCACTATTGTTAATATTTACTAGTCTCACCCGTAGCTGGTCCCTCTATGTTATGTGCCCCATTGCTAAAAGTAATCAAATTTGATTCCTTACATAAAGCAATAGTTTAAAAGGCTTAAGTCATGTGCCACCTTAAAGTCTAAAACTTCCTACAAGGTTCACTCCTATCACCAAAGCAAATACACTTGTGTTCTGATTGAAAACCATTGTTATCATAAATGTGAGTGTTAACATATGCTCTTAGAAAAATGTTCTCTTCCCTAGGTATAGCCTGAACAACTATGTCTAAACTATCACAAAACTCTCTTTTTTCTTGGTCCTCGACACCTACGTGCGATACGTAAGCTCTAATAACAATGACTACTTCCTTACCTAATACTAGCCTTAACACCATAATACAATAACTTGTACCCGTTATGCTATTCTCTGTCATGCCCCTTCAACCTAGATTTCTAAATGCGCATAATCTTTACCCTATGCCTTTTCATTACTACTACCTCCAACATATTACCATTTAGTGTTCCTACATTACAAGAAGCCACTCCTAACCTATTCTCTCTTTCATTTCCTTCCTTGCACCTCTCATCCCTGACTCAATCTCAACGAACCACCATGCTCACTAACGCCTATAATTGCAACAAGTCCCTTAATGAATCAAATGAACACAAGAAAAACCTAATAAGTACAACATACAATGGTCAGTAAGCAATCAACATGTAATAAACTACACGAAGCATGACATGATACCAATGTACAATAATCAAGAATGGCGTACACCAGCAATAAATAATCAAGTGATACACAATGGCAATGAGCAGCAAAACAAAGCGCACATGACATGGTACAATATATAATATTAATTGAGCAGATACCACAAACACATGGTAATAATATTATAATAAATGAATAATTGTATACATCATATATCAACTTCTAGTAACGACAACTTGTATTTTTCACGCATCTTTATTTAAAAAATATTATCTAAAAATAATAATACTATTTATTTATTTAACATTGTATTCTTAAAATAAATATTGGACGTTATTTATTTTGCTATTAAAAGTAGATATAATTAATCAGATTTTCAGATTCTCCACTTAATATTTGTAAATAGTCACAATAAATTAAATATAATGGTTATGATAAAATAATCTGACCTTTTGTAATTATTAATAGGATCAATGTAATTTTTTATAACTTTTAAGAGTTTTGTTAAATTTTTAATAACTAAAGGATACGCATGTAAACAAGCTAAAGTTAGAACTAAAAACCAAATACAATGGGCATAATAATTATAAAAACTTAACAAAAATAATAATAATAAAACACTAGAATAAAACGTAAACATATTAATTACAATCAAATACATGAGCTTCATTTAATAGGAAAAAGTTTAATGATTTAACATGTCGAATTTATTCAATCTATTAATATAAAAAAATTTCTAAAGTAGTTATATAAAGTAGTTAAATAGTTGCATGAGCTATTTGTATATTATATAATTCGTGATAAAAATGATCACTCCCTGCTAAAATACATAAACTAGTTAGTAACCACCAGTTTTCCGGTGGGTGGTAAAACAGTCACGACAATACATAAAAAGTATAAACTCAGATTAAAAGGCTTAGAACATATTGTGTCTAGAAATCCTAAAAGAGTAGCGAACAGATTGTGACGAAAAGAGATAACACAGGTGGTTGTATCATCACCATCACCAACGCCGTTGCTTGCTGCACCTCAACCTAAACGGAAGGCAGAGCATAACCGATGTCGCACCATCTCCATCGTCGCAAACCACGCTAGAACCACAATAGAGGAAACTATTGGGTTAATCGGGTTTGGTTCACGGGTCACGGTTCGGTAGTTCACAAGTCACGTGTTGGTGATATAGTTTGTTTATTTCACATGTTTTACTAGAGTTTAATTTGTCAAAGTAGTGGGGTTGTTTTCCTGGTTTTAGGGAGTTTACGTAGGAGTATGTTAGTTGCAAGTTTGTTAGTTTTTTCCTATTTAATGTAAGTTTTACTATCAATGAATATTAGTTCAAGGAAATTTTCCTTCTGCAAATATACTTTCATATACACATATATACGTGAGCTTGTGTGTTTTCAGTGTGTGTTTGTGCGGCCTGAACCAACGGAAACAAAAAAAATGCCATCGCAATAACCATCATCACCATCGCCATCATAAACAACAAAAGAAAGGCCAATGATGACCAAGGCAACCAACTACTCTCCAAATTTCTCTAATTGGTTAGCCACCACCAATGACGATGACTATGTTATAGGTCCATATGACGCAATATAAACACACTTCTCTCTCTGAAACAATAAATGATGCTATGCATACTTAAATCCTAGAGTACAAAACAACAATTTTAAAGAGTTACGGTCAAAATTAAATAACTCCAAAATATCCTATTCATTACCATTGTTTTATTAATATTATATAATATAATATACTAATTATAATGTTTTCAGTTTGTATAAAGTTTAAAATCGAATCCAATAAAAATTAATGTGCTTGTAAATTAAGATATTGAAAAAATGGAAAAAAAAAAATTTAAGATGTGAAATTTAATTGCTAACATGTTATATATGTTTTTTCAGTTTCACATAAATAAATAAATTGTTAAAAGATGATGTGGGACTATCACTCATAGAGTCAGTCCATCCACATGGGGTGATGATATTGCACCATCTCATGCGGTGGTGGGTCGTATTATGTTCAAATTGGATTTATATATAGCGTAATTTATGTTAGTATAAAAGTCCGAAAATAATATTATAAAACGTTAAGTTTGATTTTGCTATGAGATTTGACAAAAATAATAATTTCTTTAAAATATTAAAAATATTAATTTATTTTTAAAAGTTCTATAAATTGTTTAAGTTTCGATTCAAAAATTCCATTAATTGTTTCAACTTGGATTAAAAATAATAAAATTTTTGGATGGAAACCGAAACAATTTATGAAACTTTTGGATATAAATTAATATTTTTAATTTTTTAAATAAAAATTGTTACTTTTGTCCAAACTTAGATAACAAAATTGAAATTGACTCTATTATAAATTTTATCTCAATATTGCAAAAACAAAATAACATCATTGTCTTATTTTTCCAGCGTTTTCTTTTCAAGTGTTTACGATTACTAAAACTGTAATTTGATTAGTTGGTGACTTAACCTTTTTCCAGCTCATTAGTGAAACCTATGACTGAGGTGTTTATATAAAACAATATAATGATTTTAAAATTAAACACACCTCACAAAAGAAATCAAAATCGCTAGCCTCGAGTAGCGAACAATGTAGTGATAGCAATTGGCAAGAAATAACAAAAAAAGCCTATTTAAAAGTTAGCATACAGATAACATAAATTTAACGGAAAACTTGACAGGATAGTAAACAAGTTTTAACTGTGTTTCAATTGAGTCACTCATATTTTTATTTATTTTAGTCAGGTCACTAAAGTTTTAACAATATTCCAATTGGATCACAAATACTTTTATTTGTTCAAAGATTATTAAAATTTTATGAGTGTTATAATTAGGTAACTCATATTTTTTTAATTGTTTTAAATAATTCACAAAAAAATATTATAATTATGTTTTTTATAAGTATTGTTAATGTTTTTATAAATTTCAAATTTTTTCTATATATTTTACAACTTATTAATGATCTAATTAGAACAATCCTGAACTTTTAGTGATCTGATTGGCACAAAAACTTTACAAATGACCTGATTGAAACAAAAAACTTTTCAAGTTATCTAATTAGAATAATTCTAAAACTTGATTACTATTTACAAAGTTATCCTTAAATTTAAAATCATGACTATACCAATAACAATGCTAATTGTTTCTTCACCAAACAAAGTGCATACAACAAATATAGTTGCATATAACTAGTTGAATTAAGATCTTATACCAATTTCAACACGAGGGAAAACAAGAGTCACTAACTAACCTTCACATTGGCTTACCCGGACCACACAAGGTCGTACCCAAGATTTGTCAAAAAATTTGGGTGTTGGGTAAATAGAGAAAAACAAGTCTCTTATTATATTATGTGAATAATTCACATATATAAATTTGAGCCTTGTACAAGTAGAAAATACGAAACCCTAGTTTGATCAATCGATCGCTCTAACCGCCTGTGTTCCGAGCGTTCTTTTAGCGCCTCTCTCCAAATCACAAGTTATTTTGTCTAAATTCTAAAATGGTTTAAAATCTACTAATATAAATGGTAGCGTGCTAAAATAAATAAAATATTAATGAGCTCTAATGTTTGTAAGGCTTAAAATAATTAAAATCTTAATAAGTTTGTTGAGCCTAATAAGTGTAAGTGTTTAACAATGTGTATAGGGATTTTAAAAAAAATATATACAATATAAGTTTTTTAGAAATTTCAAGCCCCTAGAAGATCGGGCCTGAGTGTTTGCTCACCCCGCCTCCAGGGCCGGCCATGGGCCCACAAGCATCTAGGTTGAAGGTGGTCTAACAACAAAAATATAAAAAACATACATGAAAGTGCAACAGTTTTGATTTGAATTAATAACTCAATTCATAATATTGCATTTTTGTCATAAAACAAAGAAAAAAAAGTTAAATTACAAAGAAAGATGTGGGGATAAGAAATTCACCATCAATCACAAAAAACAAATTCAAGACAGAAAAGCAAAAGGTGGAGAGAGAAGTTGTTTGTTAACGAAACAAACCTATTAGGATGACGAGTCATTGAAGGTTTTTATACACCAAAAGAAACTAATCATTTCTGTCGATATAGAAATGATAACACCAATCAAAAGAGAAATATCAAAAGTAATTAGTACAAGTAATAACTTATACGCTACTGGTTATTATATAATAATTTACATTTCCTTGTGATACTTCACAATAGTTTGTGAAGTAGATGATTTGGTAGATGGACGTAAGAATGGCCAAGTTTAATTACTAATGAATGTGATGATGTATGAAACTTGACTTAGTTCTTGCTTTTCGGATGGTATGGTAAAAGATTGGATCGCTTCACAATACGATGCATACAACGTACATTGGCATACACTTTATGTACAAGAATGTTTGTTGGCCCGATAATTATATGATCCGCTGTCCGATGATGCAGTTCTCTTCACGGGTTGAAGATTGAAAATCAATTAAAAAGCTTTGATTGATAAAGTTTGTTATTTGCTATATTAGTTTTCCTAAATTTCTTAGAGTCTATCTGTGATAGTTTTCTTTATTTCTAAGTTTTTAATTCCCTATTTATATGGGTGACGTAGTAGGCATATTTGTGTCAATATTTGGTCTCTGTTCTTATGTTTTTGATTTGTTATATACCAATTGAATCTTTCAATTGGTATCAAAGCTTGGGAGGTTTTTGAGTAGGAAGATATCGTATGAATGGTTAACTCCCATTAACAAAAAGGAAGGGACCAAGATTCGATCTTTAGACTCGAAGAAGCAATGGCTCAACCACTAACAATTCAAGGTCAGCTGATGGTTACTAAGGAATTGAGCAATCCATCCTTGCAATGCCTAAAACCAATACTTTCTTAACTACACAGTCCGTTCAATTTGTTATGATGACCATTTTATATGCACATGATTTGTAAGAGACCACAGATCCTGAGAGGGGAATGAGGTAAAAGATGAGAAGATAATAGAAATGGCGTTTATTTCCAATCGGTACTAGAGGAAGTAGTTGTACAAGTGACCAAGTACACAAAACCAAAGGACGTGTGCGGACCACTCTGAGTTTGGTATGTCGGTGTTGAGGAGTGAGCTTGATGGTTTACAGATGAGAGAAACCAAAACAATAGAAGACTTTTCTACCAAGTTGAGTAGTGTACAATCATGATACAAAAAAAAAGCCTTGGGGCTATTCTTGAAGATGAGGTTCTGTTTGTAGAGATTGATACCAAGAATTATGAAGAGGTAGTTGGACGCCTAAAGGCTTTTAGAGAGGGGCAAGATCCTAGTTGCAACCAGATTGTTGGATCAAGTAAGGCTGGTACAACCAAAACAAACACTTGGAACTTTTTGGTGCAACTGATGAAGAGCTTCCGAAGGCAAAAGCTGAACTTCCGAAGAGGAACTCCAACTTCCGAGGACAAAGTCTTCCTTCTTCTGAAGTTCAATACTTAGAAGATTTCAAGACAATGACTTCCGAAGTATGAAGACTTGAAGATCATTGCAAGCCTCGAAAGAAATGGACTCTTCCGAAGTATAAGTGGTTTCGGAAGAACTTACTATGAACCAGTGGACATAAGTATGGTTCTTCTGACAGAACCACTACAACCTCTGAGATACTGCATGACACTTTCCCACGCCCATGCAGTTGACTATACTTTATTCCATTGTTCATTCCTTATCAGTTAGTATAGTTACTAACTTTAGTTGGTGACAAAAGGTAAGTCATGAACATGTCATGACTACCAAATCTTAGATAGTATTTTATCTAAGATACCTTACCTTTAGCAATGTAGTATTTGCTTAAGACGTAAGTTTACAGCTGGTATCAAAGTATAACCAGCTGTAGATAGTAGTATAATAATTTCTCATTGTAACTCATTTAACATGCTTGTAAGAGTCTTGTAACACTTTATGTTGAGAAGTAACATATAAAAGTATCTTGAAAACTTACCTTCTTGTATTTGTTTACTTAGTATAGTATTATCAACTCTTAAAGGGATGTTGCATCATCAAACCAAGTGTGACTTAGTGAGTTTGAGAGATAATATTTGTGTTGAGTGACAAAACCCAATCCTGCAATTAGTATCACAACTTCTTAGGCTTTTGATTATGAGATTTTACCATCCAAATCAACATTTTTCCTCACTCATACACTCACCACACTCAAAATGGCCCTCAATCAAAAATCATCTGAAGGTGAAATGGGGGCGATGCCAAAAGCACCCATCATCACCCCTGAGAACTTTAGATATTGGAGCAGATGTATTGAAACTTTTATTAGGTATCAAGATAACATGATGTGGAAGTCTATCACCAATGGCCCTTACAAGCCAAAGGTTGCAGCATCGGCTGGATATGGTGCTATGAGAGAGAAGGCTGTTGAAAACTATTCTAATGAAGACCACAAATGACTAGAGATCGATAGAAAAGCAATGACTATTTTTATGACTACCATACCTAACTTCATCATGGTGGGATTTGAGCATTACCAATCAGCCAAAGAACTCTTTTTGCTTTGTCTAAGATGTACACCAGCTCCAATGGCTCCAAGAAAGATTCCCTGAAACAATAGTTTGAAAACTTCACTTATATTGCTAGAGAGTCCCTCAGCTAGCAATACTTCAGGTATATGGATCTTATTTCATCACTTCAGTCCATGGGAGTGACTCTAGAGATGAGAGATCTCTCAAGAAAGTTCATGAGTGCACTTTTAAATGAGTGAACTTTCTACTGTGTCTTAATCAAGAGGATATAGAACTTAAATTCTCTCACTATGACTGAACTATATGGCATCCTTGATGGGTACCATGTAAAGATGGAAAGCAAGAGATTCCACCAGGTGAGCAAACCCTCAATCCTTCTTGCTAGCAACGCTTTAATGGTTGCTGAAGGCTCAAGACCCTTTAACCACAACAGTACCTGACTTACTCCCAGCATCCATCATGTTCTTCAGGGTCGTACATCACCTTTCTCAAGACTCCAAGGTCTCAATAGGCTCAATCAAGTCCCTTCCCGGACAGTTGTGCCTTTGTCTCAAGAACTGGACATTCTAGTGACTTTCATATCTGCTTTGATGATCTAGAATGTTTCAACCCAGATGATGTTGAATACATGGACATTGTCCAATAGATGGATCTTTAACTTACCGAGCAAAGAAGTTCTTCAAGAGAATTGGAAGGAAATTTACCCAAAACCCAACTAACAACAAGTTTGGATTTAACAAGAGCAAAACCAAGTTTACAACTGTAACCAGCTAGGTCACTTTGCCAAGGAATGCAAGGCTCTCAAATCCAATTGGGGAACCACTGAAGCCTCCACACATCTTACCACACCTAAAGCCACTGGAAAGTCAACTGAACAACACACAACTGTTATTGCTCAAGAGGTTGACTAGAGCTTCATGCCGCATGATGTGACTCATGTTCAAGCATTGATGGTTGGAACTGACGACAGTAAGGTATTTGAACATCTTTGTACTCCAGCTTGCATGCTAAAGTTAAAATATATCAAGACTACACTATGGAAATTAAATATGATATTAAGTCTTTGAATATTCTTAAAAGTGAATTTAAAAGGGTTAAATCTAACTATAAAATGAAAATTGAAAAGATAGAGAAAACTGTGTCCTTTTTAAATGTCACACCCTCAAAATCCACGTGCGAAGTTTTACCGCGAGGCGTGTGAACAAACCAGGATCACAGTCAATAGTTACTCAGAAGGACTCTATATGCAATAATTAAATAAAATCAACCAAAGTAAAAACTTTAAAACTGTGCGGAAGCGTATTGTAAAACAACCCAATGAAATAGAAATGTATACTATGGCAAAACATGTGCCAACCCAAAGAGTAATATTAACCATTAAAACAATAAAAA
>BJCM01210159.1:0-14565 GCA_018326385.1 Flaveria bidentis | reverse complement strand
ATATTGCTCCCCTTCAGCAAATCAAGTCTCAATTCACAATGATTCTTGATTTGCAAGGGATTGTACGAAAGGTCAGTGAGCTACACTCCTAAAGAAGGAGAAATTATTCATGATGTGACCGACGAGCAACTTGCGGAGATGTTCACATTGAATTTTGATGAGCTTGTCAAAGACGCTCCAAAGGTCGACGTTGTGAGTGATGATGAGTTGAATGAGGTTGATGAAATAGAAATAGAGGATGTCACGTCTAACCACTATCCAGAGTACACTAACCAAGAGGGACAAGTGATTCCCAACTTGGGTGACACTCTTGGCAGTGCTACTTTTGAAAAACTGGATGAGATGGAGAAAGAAACAAATAAGGATGAAAGCCAAGCCCAAGCCTCAGATGCAGATGTTGATATAAAGAAGGCTGAATGGGCAACTTGTCTTGCTAAAATAAGAGCCCAGTGCAAAGCTCCAAAGCAGAATGCATACACCAAACTCTACCAAGTCAAGAAACATTAGAAGGTGTCTGGCAAGATCATAGGGTGGGCGTATTTTGAAGATCTAAATGTTTATGCTGTAAAAAGGGAGAAGGGAATAGAGTACTTCAGGTATCCTCATGACCTGAAGACTCTCCGAGGATTTGAGCTCAACCAACTGGCATGCTTAAATCTACTGTATGTTGATCCCAAAAAGATGTTAGGTTGGTTTGAGTCTGCATTAAAGAAAGAATACTACACCAGATGGGTGAACTTCAGACCTCAACAAACGAAGAGGTTTATTCTCAAGTCTGAAGTGGATCCCATAACTTGAAAACCTAAAGTAGTGTTGAAGTTGAGTCCCCTGCGCACAATGTCGAAGATTCCCTTACGAGCAATGCCTCAGGACTTCACTCCACAATTAAAATGGTGGAATTATGACTGGAGGATGGGTGAAGCAGTCATAGTTCTAAATAGAGAAGGTAAAATGGAAACTATCAGGGTATTCGACCCAATGTGGCTTAACAACTTGTCTGCAGAAGATGTCTACACTTTATACAAGTGGACACTGTTCTATGATGCACAATAAATTGTACAAGCTCTCCAATTTCATAATGTGATACGACTCTGCTTTGCATTTGAAATATACGCAGGAGTAACAGGAGAGGAAAAGTACAAGAGGTTTGAGGAGCATATGAAGAATGTTAAACGTTAGAGTAAATAGGTCCAAGGGGGAGTTTATGGATACATATGTCCCTAGTTTATGTACTTAATGTAAAAGTCTTTCATTGCTTACATATGTGTAATGAAACATTGTAACAATATATGATTTTTGTTTTGATTTTTACTTATATCTGATTCATATATATAGACTTATTATTTATATGATGGTTCATGCTAATGGACCATACTTATGGACCATAGGCATGAATACATCATGCTAATGAACCAGTCGCACGATTGAGCGAGATGACTGGATCAGTCGTACGAATGAGACATGAGATTGACTCAGTTGCACGATTGAAGTTCAGTCGTGCGTATGAAATCAGTCGCATGGGTCAGTCGTACGAATGAAGACTGCAAACCTTTAAATACCATTTAATTCGTAGAAAAATAGAGACTTTTGACACAAACTCAGAATCTAGCCATCCAGAGCATCCAGAAACCCTATTCCAAGTTCATAGTTCACATCTGATCGTCTTCTACTCGTTCTTAATGTTTCTTTAATCGTTGGATTGATCGGGATTTCGTTCTCACTATTTGGATCGCCAATCAAAAAGGATTCTACACTATTTGATTTGGTTTCACGCATCATCAGTTAATACTTCGTACGTACATGGTCCTAACAGGAATCATGTAAATTTTACAAATTCTGACTTATGGGTTTTAATAACAGAAGGTCCTTATATTCCACCCACTCAATGGGCAGATTATAATGACAATAATCAACCCATAAGTATAAAAGATCTATCACCTGATGATTAAGAAGGTTAAAGTTGATATTAAAGAATATAACTTGCTTAGTATGGCTTTATTGGATGAAATATTAATCAAGTGTGAAAATTACAAAATAGCTAATTCCTTGTGGAAGATTATTCATACACTCTATGAAGGGAGTGATGAAATCCAAAGCATTAAACAGGACATCTTTCGTTCACAATATGAAAAATTTCATCCTATTGAGGGTGAATCAATTCCTTAACAACTCATAGGTTTATGCAACTTGTTACATTGATGAATATTTTGGAGTTAAAATACACTAATGAGGAATTGAACAAGAAGATGCTCCATACTTTACCAGAAAGTTGGAAGCAAACTATATCCATATTCAAGAACACCATAGACCTCAAAACAGTTGGTTTAGATACTCTAGTAGCTAAAGTTGAGGCACTTGAAACGGATGAGAAATCAAGTAACAACAGTGTGAGAACTCATGTATCACCATATAACTTTAAAAGAAGTGCTGGAAGTGCCTTTATTTCCAACAATGATGGTGATAACTCTTGTACTTTGAGTGAAGGTGAAGAGGAAGTAAGTTTCTATGCTTCAAAACCTCCTAAGAAATCTTCTGAAAGTAAATCAAGAAAAGAGAAACGAAGAATTGATTCTCAAAGAGATACATCATCAGAAAAGCCTTTAATCAACAATCAACCAGAGTCCATCACTATCATTCTGGACTCTGAAGAACAAAAAGCAGCTTCTGTAGCTTTCAGTTCAAGTTTTCAAGCTTACTTGGGAAGCTCATTAACCTTTGCCAACATGCGCCAACAAGACTTGGAAGAACTACCTGCAGATGTAGTGGAGGAGATGGATCTACAATGGAAAATGGCAATGATTGCCTATAGAGCCAAACAATATCTTAGAAGAAACAAGAATTTAGCTGCTGCAAGTAAATCATCAAGGATTGGTGTTGATAAGTCCAAGGTAAGATGCTTCAAGTGCAATCTCTATAGACACTTCTCTAGAGAATGCAATCAACAAAATGATTACTCAACACAACATCAAGAACACCAGTGTAACAAATAGCATCGTCTCAAAGATCATCCAGGCAACCACAACTTCCCAACTCACCCCCACAAGCCACTAATACATCAGCAGGAATAAGCAACTCAAAAGAATCTGGGTTGATCATTCTTCAAGATGGAACCTGTGACTAAAGTATGTATGAGAAGGAAGTCTTGGAAGAAAATCAAGCTTTAATTGCTCACATGGAAAACAAAGTTCCACCCATGGCAAGTGATGTAAGAGACATGTTATGTTTATCAATATGTTGAGGAACTAGAGAGATATAGAGTCCATGCTCAATAATTGTGTGATAAAGTTAAAGAAACAATGAATTTGAATGAATCCTATGTAAGAGAAAATAAATTATATCAAATAAAATTTAACTCTTTACAAAAGGATTTAGATAAAATTGTTTTTGAAAATTCCAATTTAAACGCACAAGTTGAGCATCTTACCACTTCCTTAACTAAATCCATGGCTGATCATGCATCAACTGAAGTGAAACTTCAGAAGTTTCAACATTCATCTTAGCAGTATGAGAAAATTTTAAATTCTCATATTAAATCAAAGAATAGGTTTGGGTTGGGATATAATGCAGTGGCACCTCCTATAAACAATAACTATGTTCCTTTGCTTGAATTATGACAAATAACTTGTCAAATTATTTTGTGCCAAGCACCAATGTAGGAACAAGTTCTAATCAACAAAACATTAATAATAAATCTGAGGTGAATGAAACTAAGTCTTCTAAATCAGACAAGATTAATCAAATGGATTCAAAATTTGACTTTGATGAGTGTGCTGACTTGGATGATTCTAATGAACATGATGATGATCTTCTAAACAAGGGTAAGAATATTGTATTTGAAACAAATATTCCAAAACTGCTTGAAGAAACAAAGGTGTCATACCCTCCTAAACAAAGAAACATGTTGAAGACCATCTGCAAGAGAATAGCTAAATTAAATGAAGGTATTCAAGAACTAAGTCAGCAACAAAAATCTTCAAATGAAGTGAATGAGAAGCATGCCTCTACTGTGGAAAGACACAAATCATCCGTGGAAAAGAAAAAGAAATGGTTGTCAGCTGATCCTTGGCGAAAGAAGAACTTTTCTTGAGTACAAGATCTACAGAATAAGTAACCCTCTTTAGTAGAAGTTAATATTGATTCAGTAGATGATCTATAGAAGAGCATGTCAGCTACAAACAAATCAAAGCTCCACAAGCTGGAAGAGGAAACATCAATTTCAAAGCTGAAAAAGGATTCAAAGCCTCAGAAGTTAGCAAATAAGAAGTAATTAACGGATTCTGACAAAGAATCAGATGAGATGTATTGAAAATGGTGTGACATGAAAAACCATAATACTGAAGATTGTTACTTCAGTAGTTATTGTTCTATTTTCAATATGATGAATCACATGACATCTGACTGCTACTTCAACAAACACTGTGCTATTTGCAACAAAAATAACCATTCAACTCAGGAATGTTATTTCAACAAAAAGAATATGACAAAAGCCACAAAGAAGATCAATCAGATAAAGTCTAATCAGACACTCAATCTACCGATTGTGAAAAAGATTAAAAAATCAAGAAGTCTCAACAAAAACAAAAGCCAAAATCAAAGAAAATACATCCACTGATGTTCATCCTTTGAAGAAAAGAACAACACTCCAGCAATCAAAAATACCTCATAAAATGGTGGATTTGGCTGAAAAGGAAACAAAGGCTGATGATGCATTCTTTGATAATTTTGAAAAGGGAATTCATATACTTCATTCAAAAACAAAAGATAGTGAAACATTCAATAATCATGACTCATTATCAAAATCAAAGCCTCAAACCAACAAAAATAAGTTGAATGAAGGAGAAATTAAGAAACAAGAACCTAGTTCATCAAAATCACCTTAACACAATCATCCTCACCTGAAACAACACAGAATGAATCAAACAAAACAAAAACTGAAACTTCAAGACTTATTCATGAAGGAGTAACTATTTTAGACACTACTAGGAAACCCAAGATTATTAAGGCTTGGGTTGTCAATTCTAACTGATTTATTTTTCAATGCAGGAACAATCTTGAAGAGCTGACAACAAGTGGTATGTTGACAGTGGTTGTTCCAAGCATATGACAAGAAATTGTTCACTTCTCCATGACTTCAAACATAAAAATACTTCTTATGTTTCATTGGATGGGTATAAGAAGGGAGGTAAAATTGTTGGTGAAGGAATGGTAACAAATGGTGTTCTCAAGATTCAGAAAGTAAACTATTGTGAAAATTTACAGTATAATTTACTGAGTGTATCTCAAATTTATGATCAAAATTATACCACAATGTTTGATAACACTAACTATTATATTCTTATGCCCAGTTTTTATGTTCTAGAAGATTGCGTTCTTCTTAAAGCATCAAGAAAAGGAAACACTTATGTTTTGGACATGAACAACACCTAACTCACAAGACATGAAACATGCCTCCTATCAAAGACATCAGAAGATGAATCTCAATTGTGGCATAGAAGGCTTGTCCATTCAAACATGAAGAATATGAACAAATTGGTGAAAAATGACTTAGTCATTGGACTGGCAAAGAAAGAGTTTCATTGGTCAACTCATTGTTCTTCTTATTACAAAGGAAAACAACATAAAGTGTCTCATAAATCCAAAACCATCAATACAAATACTACACCACTCAAATTGCTTCACATGGATCTGTTTGGTCCTACCAATGTGATGAGCATTGGAAAGAGACAATATTATTTGGTGATAGTTGATGATTTCACTATATTTACATTGGTCTTTTTTCTAAAACAAAAGAGTGAAACATCAGAAACATTAATGGACTTTGTCATCAAGATTGAGAAGTTTAAATTTTCAAGAGTGACAATGGTACTGAATTTGTCAATTTTGACTTAGATTCCTTTTGCAGGACCAAAGGTATAGCAAGGCAATTCAGTGCACCAAGAACTCCACAATAGAATGGAGTTGTAGAAAGAAGAAACATAACACTTATTGAAACAACCAGAACAATACTAGCTGACTCACAATTGCCTATCACCTTTTAGGCTGAGGTAGTGAATACTGCATGCAATGTTCAAAATAGAACATAAATTTCAAAGAACATAACAAAACAACTTATGAGCTTTTATTTAAAAGAAACCTTACATACGATATTTTAGAGCTTTTGGGTGTCATGTATCTATTTTAAACATAAAAGAATCATTGGGAAAATTTTCAGAAAAAGCCTATGATGGTTTATTTGTTCGATATTCTTCAACATCTAAATCTTATAGGACCTATATTCCACAACAAAAAATCATGGAAGAAGTACTAATGTATCTTTTGATGAATATGTATTTACTAAATCAGTTAAAGGATCATCATGGTTGTTTGATATAGATGCTTTAACAGAGTCATTTAACTATGGTTATTTGATCAATACAGGAACTGATGATACATGCTATCAATTTATTCCACCTAATATGAATGAAGTAAGATTATCTGCTGATCCTCTAAGGATTCACACATCCTCAGATGGAAACACTTCATCAGCAGTTGCTGAAACTGCATTCGCAGATGTGCATTGTTCATCCGGCGATGTGAATGCTATCCCTGAACCTGCTCCATGCTCTTATGATGCAACAAACATTGGAAATGTCTCATCAAGTCCTCTCATATCATCAAGAGAAGTTCCTATCACTCCTACGGAAAATTAAAATGCTTCCGTAGAAGCCACTACAGCTCCTACGAAAGACACCCATGACGCTACTGATGTTCAACCTACGGAAGATCATTCAACACCAAATGTTGAACGGTTTGACTACTTCCTAAATTCTCAATTTGGTTTGGATCAGTCTGCAACAATGGATATGACTAACTTGGAATCAACTATTCCAGTTAAATCAACTCCATCAACAAGAATCCATAAGACTCATCCAGTCAACAACATCATTGGATATCCTACAAAAAGAACTACAAGAAGTCAAATTGGTACTTCCAACATTTGTCTTTTCACTTTCTTTCTTTCATAAGTGGTTCCTCCAAACATCACTGCAAAAATATCTATTATAGGTTAATGGCATGAAAAAGAAAGGTGATGTGATAGTAGAGGATGACAGTGCCTAGTCTGATATTTTTATTGTTTTTAATTTTATTTTCCTTTATTTTATTTTATTTTATTTTCTTGTTTATCAAAAATCCAAAAGCGCAAAAATATTTTCAGTTTTAGAATTTTTGGGGGAGAATAGTTTAGATTAGTATTAAATTAGTTGCTTTATTTAATTACTTAAAAAATATAATAAATAAAAAACGTGGGAGGAGGACAGCTTAGCTAAATGTAATGAAATGAAATGTGTAATACTGATTCAACGTTTATGGAAAATGATAGTACATAAGAAACAAATTGTTTGGGAATTTAAAAGATTTTAAATGATAAATCTGAGAAGTCTAAGCACAATAAAAGGAAAAATGATAGTAAAACTAGCTTGCTACTGAGGTAACATAGAGAAAGTAGACCTAGAGGTTGCTAGTTCATTACATGATGTGTCGGTAGATTCAACAGAATAGATGAGTAGACCTCGTTGTTTGTTTAATATTCAAACTAAGTTGTTCAACTCGATGTGGGTTCCCATCTTATCCCTGGTTAACACATTCAACGCAGTTCCAATAAGGGGTGAAAAGCAAAATAAATGCCACAAATGTGTGCGGACGACCATAAATATGAGCAAAACACATGGAAAAATGCAAAATGCAATGTAGCTAATAACTTATGTTGTTCGTGCGTTATGTGCAAAAAGAAAATAAATGCTCTAACAAGAAGATAGGTTGTGTGCCTCTCTGCTGTGCGGTGGCACTAACCTAAGGAGAAGCATAACCTATATATTCTAGAATTCATTGTTGTTTGCGCCTCTCTGCTATGCATTGGCACTGACCTGAGGATTGGCATCTCTTCAAAAGCTCTTAGAATAGTTTCTTCTTGAAATATACCTGTAGACCGCTCAAAAATCTCCTAAGGAACGTTGATTACCATATAAGCGTGGGATCCACAAATGTGTGTTGAAATAATTAAACCTTAAGAAATCACCAATATGTGTCAAAAATCTATGTATGAATTTAAGAGGAAAAATATATAGACAATCATCATGAGCTACAGTTCTTGAAAGTCGAAATCATTATGTGCATCTTCTAGCTCTAGTATGATTTCCAAAAATTGCTATTGACTCTTGGTCAAAACAAGAATCTCGCATCAAAATATTTTATTAAAATGTCCCAATGATTCTGATATACCTGTATGATTCAATAATGAATCATACCAGAAGTGATAAAATTGAATTGAAACTATGATGTCTAGGAAGAAAAATTGGTTAGAAGTACTCTAATTGGCCTATATCCATCTCCAATCAAACAAAATTACAAAATTATATCTTCCTTGGTTTTTAAATTTCTAGTTGTTTTTAACTATTTAGTTTAGTCATTTGGTAGGTAAAAGTCGAACTATACATCTGCATTCCGTTTGTGAATCACTCACTAAAAGAGGTCACGTCTGAGGTGACCAATCGGGTTATATGTTAAAAGGATCTTATCTGAGGTGATCAACAGTTTTTCAATTAAAAAGGTCATGTCTGAGATGATCATCGGTCATAACGGCTTATAAATAGTTAACAGGTTAAATGTTGAAAGTGCATGAGGTCAAACTCATAAGTCTAAGTCATTCGCATGATTGGATCATAAGTATGAGCCAATCGCATGATTGAACCATACGTATGTACCAGACGTACGATTGGATCATAAGAATCAACCAATCGCACGAATGGAAGGGAACGACTGAATTAGTCGCACGACTGAACCCCAGTCGCACAAATGGATTTGACCGACTGAGCAAGTCGCACGACTGAGCCCTAGTCGCACGAATGAAGCGTGCGAATAGGTCCAGTCGCATGATGGAAGGTAAATCAGTATAAATCGGTCGCACATCTCATCACCCTTCAATCGCTCCCAAATCGCACGAAAGCAAAGTTACTCTACCAAAATTCGATTTCATTGATTTTGCACTGTGATTATGACACAAACGTGTACTCTCTTCATTTACAAGTACTTAGTGACTGAAATCGCACAAAATGTTCGGTTTAATCAAGACCTAATGACCTAAATTGGTCAAAACAAGAACCGAGACAAAGATGTCAAAATAAACCACCTAAATGGCCTAAATCATTAATTTAAAGATTATTTGGTGTTAATTTGAGTGTTTGCGAGTCTAATGAGCCTAACCACAAAGTTTAACAATAAGTATAGACTAACAACTGATTAAACAGTGTCAAACAGAGACTCATTCAAATGGACATGCTGATGAACTTCAATCACACGATTGAGTTGGGCGTCTTATTCAATCGCACGAATGAACCATGCGTATGAGTTCAGTGGCACGACTGGGTCAACCGCAAGGGACAGTATACGACTAAACCCATTCGTAGGCTCAATCGTACGACTCAGCTTAATCGCACCACTAAAACTCAGTCGCAATGTCCATTCGCATGATTTAACAAACTAATTCAAGATCATTAAAATTCAAAGGTCGTCCATTTACATAAATTCTAACGTTTATGTATCTTGCGTTGCAGAAACATGGCCAGTAGATGGACTATGACCAGGATGCACAACCTCTGTGCTCATCATGACGTCACATCCCGGAACGCTTCTGAGTTAGCGGGGATTATTACCTTCGTACGGAGATCGAGGATCTTCAAGGCCATCTCTCCACCGTGCACACCAAATAGATCGATTCAGCAGGCTTTCTAGGAAAGCGCTGTAGTAGACAGGTCCACTGAGCCTCATCGCATTCGGAGTTCTATTTTTGGTCAGGAGATTGAGATCAGCGAGGATGATCTGAGCAGGGTTTTAGAGTTAGGTGATGATGGTGACTACCCAATCAGGCTGCATCCACTGATGGTTCGAGGATGTTTCCTTCGGATCAAGTACTTTGGGGACATTAATGTCGGTGTGCTCAACAAGAGCAACCTATGCCCCCTGTTAAAGTACTTGGCCCATGTAAGGAAGGATTTGATGAGATGTCTGATAAGATCTAGAACACTTACGTGGCTCTAGTACTGAATCATCCATTCAGTTTCTCTCGGATGATATTCACGTACATGGTAGAGAATATAGAGGACAAAGGCAAGGAAGGCTTCAGCATGTACCCTTGTTTCCTGCAGATGACTATTGAACAGAAGCTTCCTTTGCTACCAAAGGAGAGAGATGATGTTGTTACACTTAAGGTTATGGACGACACCACCCTTGGGAGGATGAAGGTGTACCGGGGCAAGCAAGTGAAGCCCCTAGTGAGGAGATTGTTTGGGCATCTGGCCCGGGAGGACTACGTGGCGCCCGCTCCAAAGAAGTGGCATCACGAAGACAGTGATTCGGATTATGAGCCTATAGTTTTTCCCACTGACGAAAATGATGACGATGACAGTGGTGATGGTGGAGATACAAGCCCCACTCCATCTAGGGCCACTGCCACTGATATTCCATTTCCACCATCCGCAAAGGGTGGACCCGAGCGGGCTGCGTTTCATCAAGACTTCCTGCCAGATGAGGAGGAAGAGTCAGATGAGAGTTGCTGGTTAGGACAGTGGGAAGCAAGGTTGTTGCAACGAAGAGAGGGATTGCGGTGGTTGGTGGACGCCAGGGTGAGTCCAGGGATGCTGCTACTACTGATACTGATCCATCATACATCCCTAACCATCCCATCAGCCTAGGGGGAGCATTTTCTTCTAAAGGTTCAAGCAAGAATAGGATGGCTCAGCTCCATGGCATGAAGAGCAAGAGGAAGAGGATTACACTGATTACAACCACATCCACCACCTCTACCACAGCTACCATCACCACTACCACACCCTCTACAACCACTACCACACCCCCTACCACCAATATCACCCCTCCTACCACCACTACCACAGCCACCCCTTAACCATCCACTCCTATTCCACCTCCTATATTCACTACATCCACCACCACTGCCACCACCAACGAGCCAAGATATCTACTCAAGTCCCAATGAGCCATGGACCCACTCTACCCTTTATCGGCGTAAAGAAACAGCTAGCCAACCTCAACCGGATAGTTCTAAAGCTGCTTGCTGCTGATGAGCAAAGAGCTACACAGCTAAACTAGCTTATAGAGCTCAATATTGCTCAAGCTTAGCAGATTACACAACTACAGGAACAGAATGCACATTCTATTCAGTGGATAGAGGATCTAGAGAGAAAGAACAAAAAGATCATGCTCAGGCTGAAATGATCCAAAGATGAGCCTTGAAAGATCAGGGAAGGTGATGATGATGATGATGATGATGATGATGATGACGATGATGATGATGATGATGACGATAATGATGATGATGATGATGATGATGATGATGATGATGAAGATGAGGGTGAAGATGAAGGACTGAGTGGAAAGAAGAGAGGAGATGATGATGATGATGAAGGTGATGTTGCCGCATCAGCCTCTGCTTAGGGTCAAGAAAGGCATACTAAGAGATCTCAAGATCAAGGTGCATCGTCTTCAACTCCTCCAGTTGAAGAATTGACCGATGAAGATAAAAGTAAAGATTAGATGTTTTGTATTTAGAAAACTTTTGTACTTGTTTCAAATATTACATTAATGTAATTTATGGTTATTTATGTTTATCTAGGTTTAAATGTCTTGATTAAATACTAATGATTGATGTGTTAAATGTTTAAATCAAGCAGATAAAACATCACAGCTAGATGAATATGATATTGCTCCTCTTCAGCAAATCAAGTCTCAATTCACAATGATTCTTTATTTGCAAGAGATTGTACGAAAGGTCAGTGAGCTACACTCCTGAAGAAGGAAAATTTATTCATGATCTGACCGACGAGCAACTTGCGAAGATGTTCACACTGAATTTTGTCGAGCTTGTCAAAGATGCTCCAAAGGTCGACGTTGTGAGTGATGATGAGCTGAACAAGGTTGATGAAATAGAAATAGAGGATGTCACGTCTAACCACTATCCAGAGTACACTAACCTAGAGGGACAAGTGATTCCCAACTTGGGTGACACTCTTGGCAGTGCTTGTTTTGAAAAACTGGATGAGATGGAGAAAGAAACAGATAAGGATGAAAGCCAAGCCCAAGCCTCAGATGCAGATGTTGATATAAAGAAGGCTGAATGGGCAACTTGTCTTTCGGAAATAAGAGTCCAGCGCAAAGCTCCAAAGCAGAATGCCTACACCAAACTCTACAAGGTAAAGAAACATTAGAAGGTGTCTGGCAAGATCATAGGGTGGGTGTATTTTGAAGATCTAAATGTTTATGCTGTAAAAAGGGAGAAGGGAATAGAGTACTTCAGGTATCCTCATGACCTGAAGACTCTCCCAGGCTTTAAGCTCAACCAACTGGCATGCTTAAATCTACTGTATGTTGATTCGAGAAAGATGTTAGGTTGGTTTGAGTCTGCATTAAAGAAAGAATACCACACCAGATGGGTCAACTTCAGACCTCAACAACCGAAGAGGTTTATTCGCAAGTCTGAAGTGGATCCCATAACTGGAAAACCTAAATTAGTGTTGAAGTTGAGTCCCCCGCGCACAATGTCGAAGATTCCCTTACGGGCAATGCCTCAAGACTTCACTCCATATTTCAAATTGTGGTATTATGACTGGAGGATTGGTGAAGCAGTCATAATTCTAAATAGAGAAGGTAAAATGGAAACTATCAGGGTATTCGAACCAATGTGGCTTACCAACTTATCTGCAGAAGATGTCTACACTTTATACAAGTGGACACTATTCTATGATGCGCAAGAAATTGTACAAGCTCTCCAATTTTATAATGTGATATGACTCTACTTTGCATTTTAAATACACGCACGAGTAACAAGAGAGGAGAAGTACAAGAGGTTTGAGGAGCATATGAAGAATGTCAGACGTTAGAGTAAACTAGGTCCAAGGGGGATTTTATGGATACATATGTCCCTAGTTTATGTACTTAATGTAAAAGTCTTTCATGTCTTACATATGTGTAATGAAACATTGTAATAATATATGATTTTTGTTTTGATGTTTACTTATATCTGATTCATATATATACATTTGTTATATAGGTTTGAAGTTGTTATATGATGATTCATGCTAATGGACCATACTTATGGACCATAGGCATGAATACATCATGCTAATGAACCAGTCGCACGACTGAGCCAGAAAACTGGATCAGTAATACGAATGAGACATGAGATTAACTCAGTCGCACGAGTGAAGTTCAGTCGTGCGTATGAATCAGTCGCAATGGTCAGTCGCACGACTGAACCATACAAATGGTTCAGTCACACGAATGAAGACTGCAAACCTATAAATACCACTTAATTCTAGAAAAATAGAGACTTTTAACACATACTCATAACCTAGCCGTCTAGAGCGTCCAGAACCCTATTCCAAGTTCATAGTTCAAATCTGATCGTCTTCTACTCGTTCTTAACGTTTCTTTAATCATTAGATTGATCGGGATTGCGTTCTCACTAATTGGATTTCCAATCATATAGGATTCTACACTATTTGATATGGTTTCACGCATTATCAGTTAGTACTTCGTACGTACACGGCCCTAACAGGAATCATGTAAATTTTACAGATTCTGACTTATGGGTTTTAATAATAGAAGGTCCTTATATTCCACCCACTCTTGGGGCAAATTATAATGACAATAATCAACCCATAAGTACAAAATATCTATCAAGTGTGCAAATTACAAAATAGCTAATTCCTTGTGGAAGATTCTTCATACACTCTCTGAAGGGAGTGATGAATCTGAAGCATTAAGAAGGACACCTTTAGTTCAGAATATGAAAAATTTCATCTTATTGAGGGTGAATCAATTCCTTAACAACTCCATAGGTTTATGCAACTTGTTACATAGATGAATATTTTGAAGTTGAAATACACTAATAAGGAATTGAACAAGAAGATGCTCCATACTTTACTAGAAAGTTGGAAGCAAACTATATCCATATTCAAGAACACCATAGACCTCAAAACAGTTGGTTTAGATACTCTAGTAGCTAAAGTTGAGGCTCTTGAAATGGATGAGAAATCAAATAACAATAGTGTGAGAACTCATGTATCACCATATAACTTTAAAGAAACAAGAAGTGCTGGAAGTGCCTTTATTTCTAACAATGATGGTGATAACTCTTGTACTTTGAGTGAAGATGAAGAGGATGTAAGTTTCTATGCTTCAAAACCTCCTAAGAAATCTTTTGAAAGTAAATCAAGAAAAGAGAAAGGAAAAATTAATGATCAAAGAGATACATCATCAGAAAAGCCTTCAACCAGCAATCAACCAGAGTCCATCACTATCATTCTGGACTCTGAAGAACAAAAAGCAGCTTTTGTAGCTTTCAGTTCAAGTATTCAAGCTTACGTGGGAAGCTCATTAACCTTTGCCAACATGCGCCAACAAGACTTGGAAGAACTACCTGCAGATGTAGTGGAGGAGATGGATCTACAATGGCAAATGGCAATGATTGCCTATAGAGCCAAACAATATCTTAGAAGAAACAAGAATTTGGCT
>BJCM01210158.1:0-21752 GCA_018326385.1 Flaveria bidentis | reverse complement strand
GCTGGCATGATAACTGTTGTTGTATGAGAATTCGGCTAATGGTAGGTGGTCATCCCAACTTCCACCAAAATCAATCACACATGCCCGAAGCATGTCTTCCAATGTCTGAATGGTCCTTTCTGACTGACCATCAGTTTGGGGATGATAAGCCGTGCTGATATGTAATCTCGTTCCCATGGCATCGTGGAATTTCTTCCAGAATTTAGATGTGAATCGAGTGTCATGATTAGACACAATGGACATCGGCACACCATGACGAGTTACAATCTCCTTGATGAACAGGGCAGCCAACCTCTCGGATGAATATGTCTCGCGAATAGGTAGGAAGTTAGCACTCTTCTTCAGACGGTCAACTATCACCCATATGGCGTCATACCCTTTCGGGGTACGCGACAACTTCTTAATGAAATCCATGGTGATGTGCTCCCACTTCCATTCTAGTATGTCCAAAGGTTGAATCTTCCCGTACGGCTTTTGATGCTCGGCCTTCACCTGTAGGCAAGTAAGGCACTTACTCACATACTCCACCACATCGCGCTTCATACCCGGCCACCAGTAATCTTTCTTCATATCTTGGTACATTTTTATGGCACTAGGATGAATGGAGTATCGAGTCTTGTGGGCTTCATCTAAAATCTTCACCCGTAGATCCCCAAATTGAGGAATCCACACACGTCCAAATCGGGTTTTAACACCAAGTGTGTTTTCACCCAATTCCCCAGCCAGACCTCTCATCCTTTCAGAGTTAAGATGATCTTCCTTCAGTGCCTTATCTTGAAACTCTTTGACTTGCTTTATTACATCAGAGGTCATGATCAGTTGGTATGCTTTCACCCAAATTGGCTCGGGCCTTTCTTTTCGGCTAAGGGCATCAGCCACCACATTGGCCTTGCTTGGATGGTAATGGATCTCACAATCATAATCCTTTATAAGCTCCAACCACCTCCTCTGCCTCATGTTCAGATCCTTTTGCTCGAAGAAGTACTTCAAGCTTTTGTGGTTAGTGAATATAGTGCACTTCATCCCGTAGAGATAGTGCCTCCAAATCTTTAGTGCAAAGACCACGACTGCTAGCTCCAAGTCATGCGTAGGGTAGTTGACCTCATGAACCTTCAACTGTTGGGACACATAGGCTATAACCTTCCCTCTCTGCATTAACACGCACCTCAAACTCGAGTTGGAAGCATCAGAATAAACCACCAGATATTCGCTCCCATCGGGTAATGACAGAACAGGAGCTTGAGTCAACCTCGCCTTCAATTCTTCAAATGCCTTCTCTTGAGCTTGACCCTATATAAAATTTACATCCTTTCGAGTCAACTTAGTCAATGGAGAAGCAATCTTAGAGAAGTCTTGGGTAAACCTTCTATAGTAGCCACCAAGCCCAAGAAACTACCAATCTCGAATGGCGTCTTTGGTGACTTCCATTGCATAACCGCCTCCACTTTCGCCGGGTCCACCATAATCCCATCGGGATTCACCACATGATCTAAAAACTGAACTTCGCGCCGCCAAAATACGCACTTTGGAGAATTTAGCAAACAACTTCTCCCTTCTCAGCGTCCCCAGAACCTCTCGAATGTGACCGGCATGCTCAATCTCGCTCTTCGAATAAATTAGGATATGATCAATGAACACAATTACTGATTTATCCAGCATCGGCCGACACACCCGATTCATCAGATCCATAAAAGCAGCTGGCGCCTTGGTCAAGCCAAAAGACATGACAAGAAACTCGTAGTGACCATAGCACGTGCGAAAAGCTGTTTTAGGGATATCTTGCTCCTTCACTTTAAGCTGATGATAGCCCGATCGAAGGTCGATTCTTGAAAACCAACTGGCACCCTGAAGCTGATCGAACGAATCGTCTATTCTCGGTAAGGGGTATCGGTTCTTCACCGTCAACTTGTTCAGTTCGTGGTAGTCAATGCACATCCTCATACTACCGTCCTTCTTCTTTACATATAGGACCAGAGCACCCCAAGGAGAGATACTCGGTCTAATGAACCCCTTATCAAGCAGCTCTTGCAACTGCTCCATGAACTCTTTCATCTCTGTCGGAGCCAATCGATACGGTGCCTTGGCAATAGGTTGGGCACCCGATATCAAGTCAATATGGAACTCGATCTCATGGTCAGGTGGCACTCCTGATAAGTCTTTTGGGAATACTTCTGGAAAGTCACGGACAACGGGTACATCGGATAGTTGTGGTGTTGGCGTATCCACATCCTTTACATAGGCCAAGTAGGCACTACATTCACGCCTCATACACTTTCCCACCACCGCCATTGAAATCACTTTCGGAATCGTAGTAACCCAATCACCATAAACCGTCACTGAACTACCGTTAGGCGCTGTCAAACGAATCATCTTCTTGCGACACACAATGTTAGCCTCGAAGTCCGCCAACCAATCCATCCCAAGAACCAAATCAAAACCACCTAGGTCATCACGAACGGTCTAACAGAAAACTTATGACCTTCTAATTCCATATCACAGTTCTCTATCACCTCAGAAATCCTGGTAGACTTACCTATGGCAGTTTCTACATCAAAGGGCGCATCAACACGTCTACTACTAATAGACAGTTTAGCATAGAAAGCAGCTGAAATAAAACTTTTACTAGAACCCGAATCAAATAACACAGAAGCTAAAGTTTGGTTCACTAGAAACGTACCGGACACAACGTCAGGGTCCCTCCTAGCCTCCTCCTGTGTCATGGTGAATGCCCTAGCGCCCGCCCTCGGTCCTTCACCTCCAGTTTTCTTCACCCCGGAACCCTCGGCCCTTGGCTTCTTGCACTCCCTATTCATATGACCCTTTTCACCACAGTTAAAGCACCGGGCCGTACGACAGTCCCTGGCCATGTGCCCCGCCTTCCCACATTTAAAGCACAAGTTCGACCAAAACCTACATTCCCCACTATTCTCTCTCCCACACCTACCACACTTCTTCGTACTCGCACCCGACACGACCACACGGTGTTCGTCCACCCGTGCCTTCTTTTTACCCATCGAGGAATCACCCCGACCAAACCTCTTCCCATTCCAGTTTCTATCACCTCCGCCCTTCCGTCTACCCTCAGCCACCACCACTACACCCCTTTCATCATATAACCTTCCTGCCAAATCCACCGCTGACCTAAACGTGTTTGGTCGGGCGACAATCATGTGCCTGCAAATATCCGCTGGCAATCCCTGAATGTACCTCTTGATCTTTCGAGACAGAGGTGTCGCCTGATCTAGCACCAGATGTGCCATTTCGTTGAACTTTGTGGTGTACTGCTGGTGTGTCATCGTTCCCGCCTCCAGTTGCAAAAACTCTCTCTCAACCTTGTCCATTTCCCGGTGAGGACAAAACTCCTCGAACCCTAACTTCTTCAACTCCGACCATCTCATTCTCCCGATCGCCCGACTACCCTCAGCTTGGACTATATTGTCCATCCAGCACAGAGCCAAGTCTACAAATGAATGGGTAGCGAAATTAACTTTCTGGTCCTCTCGACACTTGCTGATATCATGTACAACCTCCATTTCCCTTACCCACTGGTGAGCAGTAGAAGCAGTGTTGTTTCCATCAACAGTAAGGGGCTTGCATCTCATTAATACCCCGTAGTTACAGCCTCGTACTGCCTTCTGCACAGGCTCTGCTTCTTCATCTTCTTCTTCGTCATCAGAAGGAACCGTCTTAGTCTCGGGCTGTTTTCATTCGCCCGTAGGTCCACTCCTTTCCTTTCTCTCCCCCTCCCTAACCGCCTTTATCACTTCGGTCACCACAGACGGTAGGATCGTCTGTATGACTTGATACACTTCTTCCACAACCGCCTCCTTCACTGAGGCTCTCAGATTAGCACTCTCATCTCCGCCCTCCGGATGAGGGGTTTCTGGTTCTTCATGAACCACCTTTTCAGCCCTCGGCCTTCCTCTCGTAACCCGTGATTCAGCACCACGTCCACCACCACGCGAAGCTTTAGATGATCTACCACTGGCCATCTTCACACACACACGCTGAAAGATTCAAACACTAACACAGTCATTCAAGGAAACAACTCTGTTTATGTTGAGTATAGTAAGTTCCTAATTACAGTGGCCAGTTGTGATTAGCCACTTACTTTACTCTTCATACCCCAAGTATTATCTATCCTGACTACATCAACGTCTAATTCTACCAGCAACATATAACCCACATAACATGCGCACATAATACCGGTTAACTTTACAAAATTACCTGATGGCACGCTGCTACTCAGATTGGCATCGCTTCCCTTTCCGTCCCATTCTTAGTTTAAGTTAAGGTTTATTTTGAAAATTTACCCATTTCACTTAAACTTTGTCTTTGATACCAACTTGTAAGGCCCCGTTCCTAGGACGCTTACAGTTGGATCCTCATCGCACAAAAACATATACTTCACATTTAATCGTTCATAAAACATCGCAGTGGAAATCTAAAGAAAATAACTATTCATATCATTACAAATGCTTTTGCAAGTTAATACAAGTGTTCATTTCAAAACATCATTCGTTCGAATTATAGTGCAAAAACATTAACCAAAGAATGCCATTCAAAATGCCAAGTAGCTGCTCCATGCCATTCTCAGCAATGCTCACCTGCTAACTAGAAAATGTATTAAAGTCAACGTTGCTGAGTGAATTCTAGTTTATAAATAAATCATACTTATCTTTTGTTGAAAACCATACTTTACGTTCATGCAATCATACATCATACGTACACATAGATAATATCATTATTATCTTCGTCATTCTTTCGTTCATACTTTCATTCATTCATTTCTTTCATCATCACCATGAACTTTACCCTTCATGATCGTGTTACTGTGCCTAAGCCTATAAAAGACCTTCGTCGGTGGTGCCCAACACCAAGTGGTCACAGTACCTAAGGTAAAGTTCAGGTATACCATTGTCATATGTTATGCCCTTCATGCTCATGATACTGGACCTAAGTCTATAAAAGACCTTCATCAGTGGTGCCCAACACCAGATGGTCACAGTACCTAAGACACGCAACAATGGTCAATCCATATGGTCAATCACAAAGAAAGACCCCAATGTGCATCCTTTGGGGTAGCTAACCCACACACCGTTGAGCTAACACCTACAATGGGTGTGCACCTCCATACATTTGCTTGCAAGCCTTTCTTACATCATTCATTCATTCATTAATGCATGCATTCATCATTATGTTCCTCTTTCATTATCTTTCACTTTACATTACATAATACTTCGTTCATTCATTATCATAACATGTAAAGTCATGGAAAAGATAAACATACATCATCATAAGGAACATAAACATATCATTCATACATCATGTATAACCATGCAACACCATCCTTATCATCATGTATAAACATCAAGCACATAACATTACATGCCCATCATACCATCTATGACCTCAAAAGTCAACTTACATAACCCCCGAGAATCTCCTAGGTCAAAGCCTACATTACTCCTTTTTCTCCCAAAAAGTCAGACTTTTTTAAGTGTTCATCCGCATTGACCCTATTGCTCATCCGCATTTAATTGCTTCATCCACATTAACTTTTATTCTTCTTCCGTATTTAATGGCCTCATCTGCATTAACCCCTTTTTGTTCATCCGCATTTGATGGCCTCATCCGCATTAACCCTTATTTGTTCATCCGCATTTGATGGCCTCATCCGCATTAACCCTTATTCGTTAATCCGCATTTGATGGCCTCATCCGCATTAACCCTTATTGTTCATCCTCATTTAATGGCCTCATCCGCATTAACCCTTATTGTTCGTCTGCATTTAATGGCCTCATCTGCATTAACCCTTATTGTTCATCCGCACTTAATGGCCTCATCCGTATTAACCCTTATTGTTTATCCACATTTAATGGCCTCATCCGCAATAATCTTCCAAACACTTAGGCAGATTAAAAGCTTAACATGTGAGCCTAACAACATCATAGTCGATTTCAACTCACCATTCATAATCTTCTAATCTTAAATCTTACCCTCTTAGCCTTAGAAACATCATCGTACATTAGCAAACATGAACATAATCACATCATAATATCACAACATCATTATACATGCATACAAGCATACGGGTCCAAAACCCAACTAATTCAAAACATACATTCATGCATTTCCAGCCCCAAAATCAGTTAAAACCAGTAAAAGAGGGGTCCTAGAACTCACCTTTGCCGCTTTTGAGTGTGGCTTCTTCCAAACTCGTTTGCAAATTGAATTCAACCTCCTAGAACCCACTAAAAACATACTCAAACACATACAAACACACATAAGCATACACCCGAGGATAAGACCAGTCTAGAACACCATAAAAGCACGAATTCTTACCTTGAATTCGAATTCTTTCTTGTTGCTCTTCTTCAAAGCCGAGAATATTTCTGCTCTCTTCCTTTCTCTCACTAAAAATCCGAAACATTTGTGTGTAGAAAGGGTAATGGGCGGCCATGCCACCTTTTACACCCACTTTTCAAATATTTTGTCCTTTTGGACACTTTTTACCCCTAGACTTGGGTTTATTTCCTTTTCTTCTCTTCTGTTACTTTATTCTGTTTTCTTGACTTTAAAATAACTGGGCGTTACAAACTAAGAAAGACAAAGAAGATCAATTAGGTGCTGCAGGCCAGTCTTCTCATTTAAAGGTTCAAAGAGGAGAAAAAAGATGGTTTCCAAACCAAAGCCAATGAAGAAAAAGAAAGAAGCATCCATCTCCAAACCTCAGGATGAGTTAGAACATCCAGAGGGTGTGCAAACAGAGGATGCTACACCAACTCCAATTCAAATAGCTCCTCTAGCATAAGGAAGACCCATCTTGTCCTGGACATACACCACAAATCCGGAAAGATGGCATGTCATTAGAGATCAAGGCATTGAGAATGTTTATACATGGCAAGACTTATTCAATCTGCCTCTACATGATCTCTTTGACATGAGAAGACATTTTAAGAGTCTGAGTGATCCTGATCATCTCATGAAGAAGGGGATGGTCATTGTCTTAATGAGGACTGTTAATAACTGAAGTCTTCAAAGTGTTTTGATAGCATCACCTTAGGGGAAGTTTGTAAGGATTAAACATAAAGGCTGATGCAACCCAAACACCCAAAGTCTCTCCTGCATGCATGCACCTGGTTACTGAAGTAGAATGCTTCAGAAGTTTCACACCAACATCAGAAATATTCTAAGTGGGAAATCTTCTGAAGCCAAGACCAATATCTTCCAAATCCAAAGATGAAGTCTTCTGAAGCTTCAAAGACAAAGTCTTTCGAAGCTTAAACTTGAAGACAGTTTTCTTCTGAAGACTTTTGAAGACATGCTTTAAGTTACATAATACTTTTTATATACATTCATAACTATACCACGTAAAGCCACATAAAATAAACATACATAATAAGAAACATAAACTTAAACATTCAAAACATCATCATACAAGGCACTATCATACATGACATAACAATCATAATACATGCCATAACATACCTCATTCATCATCAAAAGTCAACTTACTTCATCCCCGAGAACATCCAAACTCAACGCCTACACTTTACATTTTCCCCCAAAATCTTAGAAAATATTCTAAGTCTTAGGCGCATGGGCACTATTGGGGTACATGGGCACTATTGGGGCGCATGGCCTTTCAAGCGCATGGGGAATAGTTAGCCACATGGGAAACTTTCAGGCGCATGGGCACTATTGGGGCGCATGGCCAACACTTAGGCACCTAGGCAACATTTCTAGGCGCATGGGCACTATGCAGGCGCATGAGTGCCTGGGCACATGGGAACTCTCGGCGCATGGACACTTAGTCAAATTCAGCCTATTTTTAGGCGCACGGATACTATTTAGGCGCATGGGGTTTTGGGCGCATGGGAACACTTAGGCAGTTTCTATCCATTGGGCGCATGGGCCACTATTTAGGTGCATGGACATCTAAATTACACTAAACAACATAGTTCAGTTCCCAATCCATCATATAACATGTTCCAATCTTAACACTAGCATTCTAAGCCATAAAAACACATTTATAACAACATATAACACCTAAAATTAAACCCACCCGCATTCACATTCTAACACACACATACGGGTGTAAACCCATTTAAATAGAAACGTTCATAAATACATTTCCAGCCCCAAATCAGTTTAAAACAAGTAAAAAGGGGGTTCTAGAACTCACCGTTTACAACTTTCAGGCAATACTTCTTCACATCCGAATGCAAACGAGTGCAAGCACCTAGAAACCCACCAAAACACAACCCGAACACAAACAAAAACACCTAAGCACAAAACTGAGGCTAGAACTAGCCAAGAACAACATAAAATCACCAAATCTTACTTGAATTTGAACTTTTTCTTCTCTTCTTCAAATATCCGATAGTTTTCTCTACCTCTCTCTTTAAAATCCAATTACAAAAAGTGGGGTGTAGGACACAATGGGCGGCCATCACCTTTATTCACCAACTTTTGAAACTTTTGTCCTTTTGGACACTTTTAACCACTGAACTTGGGTTTTATTGCATTTCCTTATTTTTTCACTTTTATTTTTTCTTTCGCGTCTTTTAAAAATAACCGGGCGTTACAATTTGATGTTGGAAGACCTTTGGAATGATGAAATATGGTTAATTTTCGTCCAAGATTGATATGCAAAGATGTGTTTTTCGTCCTCGGGTTTATCCCCCTTTTAAAGCCCTTCAAATTAGGTTAAAATCCACCAAAATGTGGCAATCGGTATCGGTGGCACCACCGGTGGTGCCCCCAACGCCATCTGTGTTGAAAGTTATTGACTAATGGTGGCTCTAATGGTGTTTCTAACGGTATCGGCATTGGTGGCGCCAAGGATGGCATCGGTGGCGCATCCCACTACACAAACTTGATTTTCATGTGTAACTTTTCGCGAGATTTCTGTTGATAGGTTGTGGACCACATAACTTTTTTCCTAGCTCAAGTTATGCCCGTTTTAAGTTACCAATGTCTAAAAACTTCGGTTTATCAAATCTTTACTTGTCGAGCTCAAATTCTCATCCCGGTTATTTCTATTTCTTCGTATTATTAATGTTTAACCTATAAAAACAAGATAAACCTAAAAGTAACTCTAATTCTTATAATTTTATAGGTAAAACATAGAAATATAGTCGTTAAACATTGAACTTTCACCACCCGATCACAATCCCCACACTTCACGTTTGCTTGTCCTCAAGAAAAGCTCAATTGTAATTTACAAAACCATCATTAAAAATATACATAACTAGTCACTTATTAAAAATTAATTAAGGTCCAATGTCATATCCTTATTCATAAGATTTACATCGTTCAATAGATTTACATTCTTGAAAGTCAATTATAGGCAAGATAAGACATCACCCAACTAAAATTAACATGATTTTGATTCTTAATCTCATGTACACACCCCTCATATTAATTCACTCTTCTCGGTTTATATCTGACTAGTAAAATATATACTAGTGTAATCACTCAATAACCAATATACCATCTTGTCCACATAAGCTTGTATATCAATCACACCTGTAACACCCTAAATTTTTATTAAAACGAAAGGAAAAGAAAAGTAAATAGAAAGAAAGGATAATGAGCACAAGTGGAGGGGGATAAAGTGTACGAAGTACAAAACCTTTTTACTTTAAGGTTTAAAGGGGCATGGTCGTCCATTTCTTCTTCATTCGGCTGAAAGGAAGAAAGAAGAGAGAGAGAGCCCCGGTTCTAGAGAGAGAAAGAGGAAGAAGCAACTGCAAAGGTAAGTCTTCTCTTATATGAGCTCAGTTTCAGCTGGGTTTCGAGTTCTTGACCAAAGTTCTTGGTGTTTAGTGTTAGTTTTCAGGATTCAAGAGCTGAATCGAAGGTGGGTCTCGAACTGGAAGTGTGTTGCTGAAAGGCTACTCAAGTTGAGTTTCTAGAACCCTTCTTTTACTGATTTTCAACTTGTTTGGGGCTATTATGCATACTAAGTAAACATTTTGAAAGCAACTATGGGTCTACAGCCTTATGTTCAAAATGATGTATGTATGTATGTATGTATGTTTAGAGTTGATTATGGGTTAGTGTTGATGTTTAGCATGTTTAGATGCCCTTAGTATGTTAGATTTGTGCTTGGGTATCATTAGAATGATGATCGGGTGATGTTGAGAGCATAGAAAATATTTAAGAATGTTCTGATGAACATGAATAGTGGTCCATGTGCCCAGAGGTGGTTCATGCGCCCAAACAGTGGCCCATGTGCCTAGCATGAGTGGCCAGATGCCTAAGTGTCGGCCATGCACCCAAGAGTGGGTCATGCGCCTAATAAGTGGCCCATGCGCCCAGCATGTTGGCCATGCACCTAAGTGTTGGCCATGCGCCCAAGAGTGGGTCATGCGCCTAAATAGTGGCTCATGTGCCTAAACAGTAGCCCATGCGCCCAGCATGTTGGCCATTTTTCTAAGTGTTGCCATGCGTCTAAGTGTTGGCCATACGCCTAAATAGTGCCCGTGCGCCCAAGTGTTGAAACGGCTAAGTGTTGGTGATGCGCCTGAACAGGTGCCATGCGCCTGCATAGTGGTAAAGCTCTTGAATAGGGTAGAAGCGCCCAAATAGTGCCCATGCGCCCAGACTGTTTTACCCTTAGAATTTTTATGCTCATGCGCCTGGAAGGTCCATGCGCCCAATTTGGACTTAAGGTTTTCTAAGTGGTTTTTAAGGGGTAATATGGGGAGATAGGCCTGGTTATGATGTGATGGCTTATGTCTAATGTGTGTTATGTATGTATGATGTTGCCTGTATGGTGATGGTGTGTGTTTATGATTATGTGTATGTTCCTTATTATGTATGTATGTCTTCCCTTGGCTTTGCGTTGAACGTTAATGAATGTAATAAAAGTATATGTAACATAAAGTGGAAGATAATGAAAAGAGGAACATAATGAATGAATACATGCATGAATGGATGAATGAACGAATGAAAGGCTTTCATGCATATGTATGAGGTGAGCGACTCTGTGTCGCAACAGACTTGGTCCTTTTCGCGTACTACGGTACTGTGTCAGTCTTCGGACATGAGTCGGGGGTTTGTTTATCAGGCCCCGGCACAGTATCAGTCTTCGAACATGAGTCGGGGGTATTGCATGAGACAGGATCTGGATGAAAGAGAAGAGGATCACGTACTCCGGTACTGTGTCAGTCTTCGGACATGAGTCGGGGGTTTGTGTTCAGACTCTGGCACAGTATCAGTCTTTGGACATGAGTCGGGAGTAGTGCGTGAAACTGAGATGAGATGAAAGAGAAACAAATCGCGTACTCCGGTACTGTGTCAGTCTTCGGACATGAGTCGGGGTTTGTTTATCAGGCCCCGGCACAGTACCAGTCTTCGGGCATGAGTAGGGGGTATTGCATGAGACGAGATAATGAGGTGAGCTACTTTGTGTTGCAACAGACTCAGATAGAGTTCAATCCCTGTGATTGACTCGAATGGGATCTTTGTCGCGTATCCCGGTGCTGTGTTAGTCTTCGGATATGAGTCGGGGGTTTGTGAGCAGGCCCCGACACAACATCAGCTTTCGAGCATGAGTCGGGGATATTGCATGAGACAAGATTCGATTAATAAAGAGTAATGAGCAAAGAGATGAATAAATGAACGAAAGATATTGTATGAAAGAACGAATGTATGGAATGAAATTTAATGAATTATCATAATAATGTAGTAAACAGGATCTTTGTCATTCGACCTCAGTAATCGTGACTGAGTGCCACGAAGAGGGTAAAGTCTGACCTTATCTAGAATGAGAAGTGAACGATAATGTAATACGTTGAATAAACGGAAGTTAACGAACGTAATGACGAAGATAATAATGATATTATCTGTATGTACATATGATGTATGATCACGAACGATTGTAAAGTATAGTATGCTTTTAAAAGATAGTAAAGAACGGTTTTAACGAAAGTAAAGTATTTTATTATAAAAACTAGAACTCACTCAGCGTCGGTGACTTTTGTATGCATGATAGTTGGCAGGTATTTGTTGATGCTGAGGAGTTGCAGGCATGGATGCATAAGCTACTGGGAGCACTTTGAGGCTGGCATCCGTATTTTGACATGTCTTTGTATCTTGAGATGAAAACAAATATTTTAAATGACATGCTTTTAGTTATTAATGAAAATTTTAAATTCCGCTGCAAAATAAATGTACGTTTTATAATGTTTTAAGTGCAATGAATGACCAACTGTGAGGTGCCCGGGAACGAGACCTTACAACACCTCTACCACTTGCATAGATCTTGCGCACATCTAAAGGATTTATGGGTTTCTAGGCTTAGGTATGGATAGAAATTTTTTGGCTATTAAAAGTGACTACCACAACTAGAGCTGTAAACCAAAATTGTTCAACCATTCTTATCAACATGAATCACAAAGCTACTCACTTTAATCCTTGTTGAACAATACTGTTTCTCCAAACTTATTTTTCATTATTTTTCAATCCTTTTTCTTTCTTTTTCTTTTTGTTTTTTTTTCTTTCTTGCTTCTTTTTTTAATTTGAATGACTTAACGATCGGTTATTAACTAAATACTTGGGCTTTATTTCTCGGTTTTAACAAAAGAATGGTTTAAAGCTCGACATGGCTACTAAGGTTAGGATGGATAACAATAACAAATGATAACAAGTAAATGGGTTCCTAAATTTCTTTTTCATTTATGTGTAGCACTTTGCTTATACTCTTGGTATGCATCAAACAATACAAGTTCAGCAACAATAGTGGTATATGGCCTACCCTCAACAAATGAATATATATGATTGTTTTTTTAAGTAATATGCTCAAGATCTCACAAAGTATGAATTTAGGCTACCGATATGCACATGAGTTTATTATATTATAACTTATTAACCCTAACTAGGTATCCATCACATTTCCAAAAAAACATGTGAGAAAACATTTCCTGAAATTTAAAGAATCTGGCCATGACCTACGATCTATATCAATCTTTTAATAAGAAACAAGTGACTTATATTAAAAATTCTGATTTCATAAACACACTAAACCTTACTAGAAAACTTTTGCAAAAATTATAGCTTGACAGGATGTTAAATTGTTTTTCATAATTCTCCATAACTCCCCTCATCCCCACACTTAACATGTACATTGCTCCTAATGTATTAACTAAGTGTTACTATTAGTGTGAAAACAAGAGAACATTAAGATCAAACCCAATCTTATCATATAAACAAATCATGTACAATCAGTCGGGCACTCACCATCAATAACCGAAAATTAAAACTAACTACAAAGTAACTATTTTTTAACAATTAATAATGGAAACATATGCACCTAGTTATATCTTTATGGTAAGATCTTCAATTGTACTAGTGATCTTCAACATCTCGTCCACTAATCTACAAAACATACTAAACCCCGTGTAGAAGCGAACTTCTCACTTCATGATTAACACCTACTTTTAAATCCATGATGCATCCCCTTCCTCACACTTAAAGCATTGCATTGTCCTTAATGCAACCTTTAAGCAAACAAATTAGTTAAAACTAGTTAACTTGTTTGATAGAATTTAGAAAAAAATATCACTTTAAACATAAAAGTTTTAAACTCACTTTCGTAGAAATTACGGTTGTATTTAGCATATGCAAAGCCTTTTAAAACATCCGAAAGACCCGGGTGGACGAGTGTAGTCTAGTGAGGATTTCTAGTGAACACATTAACAAAGTTCTTAAAATAAATAAAATCATAAATAAACAAAAAGAAGACTAAAAAACACACAATACCTTGGGTTGCCTCCCAAGTACCGCTAAGTTTTAGGTCTTCAGTCGAACTGTACCTGATATTTGTTATGGTGGTTTAAGTGCACATTTTCCTACCAAATTTCAACAAATGCTCGGTAGTTGACATGCCATTTCCGTAGTTGCTTTTCAATAATTGGCAAGTCTATTGAATATTTGTTACGAAGCCACGTTATGATGATTTGTCCAATGTCTTATAATCCCGCCTTCTTTTTCTTTGTCATCAAAACCTCTTCTCCATCTTTGTTCGTTGGAATGACAAGCATAGGGGAAGGACCAAGATAAACTTGGATTACTTTAGGCGTTGGCTCCTCTAAAGGTGTTATGTTTTTTATAAACTTTAAACATACATGTTCATGCTCTTGAAGTCTTGTAACATCTTCAACCATATCACCATCAATCAAGGTATTATTATCAAACTCAAACGTTTCTTTTGTTCTTCAGCATTAGTGTTTTGTGATCAGCATTGACAAATGCATATGAACAAACACTTATGTGCATTTATTGTCCGTCATCCGCTTTAGTAAGTGCGGATGTACAAAATACTAGTCAACATTTGTTTCGGCTATCCGCATTTGTTAATGCGGAAGAACAAACACTTGTCAATATTTGTTCTATGTTCATCCACATATACACATGCGGTTAGCCGACACTTGTCTTCTATTCTTCTTTGCAGATTCTTTATCCACATTGGTTCTTGGACATGTGGGATTTCCAGCAGAACAACTATCAACCCACCACTTGAATTGGCATGTATGATCCTTTTAGGGTCCAACAATATTCCCCCTAAGGATTATACAACCTATGTACTTTAAGGGTTTGATGGTGGATGAGGTTGTGAAGATTCTGTTGGGTCTTGTGTAGCAGGAGAGGAAACTGGTGGCTCAACAAGTGATGGATCCAGAATGGCCTTTATCATGTTAACAAAGTCACAGGCTTCAGACATCTTTTCAGGGTAGTTTTTTCAGGGACACAGGCTTATAGTGTGAATGGCTTCAATGGGTAGTTTTTTCAGGGACATAGGCTCCTAAATAGAGATAGTTGACAGCCCATCCCTTTGAATCAAAAGAGATCTTTCCACATCAACCTCTAGCTTCACAATATTACCCAATTGCAATGAAGCCTTCTTCTTCCTCTTCTTCCTCTTCTCCCTCTTGACATTTATTCTATCAAATTCCATCTTTAGAAGCTTTATACATTTCAGAAAGAGATGCATATCTTTTTCTCCAAAATTATTCTTTACCTCTTTGAAATGCCTTGTGTATATGTAATGGATATAGGATTCATCTAACAATCTCACCTCATATCCACTATACAACCTAATTTCAGCTCCTTCTTTCCCCCCATCTTCTTTCAATCACCAACTTATATGTCCTTTCATCATAATAAACATTTAAGATTGATTTGGAGGAATGAGTTCCATCTACCATCTTTCTTTTGAGAGATTTAGTAGGCTTCACCTTTAGTTCAGGGAATACCACTTCTTCAGTTGGTTTTGTTCTTTTCTTCTATAAGGGGTTGACAAAGGATCTATCTTTCCTCATGCAGATAGCCTTGAGAGATTTGAAGTTATCTGTTCTTTTAAACATCCTCAAAATATCTTCAAACTCATAACCCCTAAACATAGTCGTGTGATTAATCAACTCTAAATTGACTAGTTCTTTCGGATCATGGATTTCCAGGGAGTTCACCAGAGTAGAGTACTTTGTGAAGAAATGAACTAAACCTGAAATCCTCTTAATCATGATAATATTCTAGTTAGTGTCATACTTCCAAGCAATTATCTTCTTATCAGTTTTGCCTTTTAGAGTAGACACACCTTTAATCATCTCATAAGTGGTGAGCCCTTCTTGAAGCTTCAATTAAGAGGGCTCAGGAAACCACTCTAGATTCTTATATAGAACAGGTGCTAGAGAGTTATGATCTTTGTGGGTGAGTTGGATGTCTTGTGTAGACACTCTTGTTCTAGGATTTTTGCTTATAATCTCCTCTTCACGTTTCTTTAGCATTTCTTTCTTCTCATTAATCATCCTAAGGATAACAACCCTTAGGGAATTTGTCTTCATGTTGCCCAATTTTCTTTTAGTAAATCCTTGGTCAGACAGATAGTCTTTTATTTCCCTGTCAGTCATACTTTAGGGATTAGGATACAGTGGTTGAGGAGTGGAAGTCTATTTTTCCTTTGAGGATAATTTGACCACTGGAGCTTTAGGAGAAAGTGTCTTTTCATACTCAGTCTCATAAGTAGGGTCTGACAGTTTGTTTAACTTTTCTTCTTCTGCCTTCATTCCCTCATATGTCAATTTGAATACCTCATCAGGGTCATACCCATGATTGATCAAAAATAGAGCTTTCACCATCAGATCATTAGTTTGGGCTTTCTCTACCATCTCCTGTACTGATGCCTCCTCCTTCACAGGGCTTTTATGAGCTATTGGTTCATCAACCACATAGCTACCCTCTATCTCTCCTTTTATATTAATGAATTCAACCTTCCTTTTCAATTGGGCTTCAGCTTTTTCATGCTCTTCAAGGTATTCAGCAATGGTTGTAAGGCTTCTAGGGTCATCTTTTTGCTTTTTGTTATTTGGTTCTTCTTCTACCATTGGTCTCTTCCCCTTTGCCTTCTTAGTTAAATATTTCCTCCTTCTTGTATAGGTTTGCATTCCTAAACCAGAAGATGTTTCAGCCATTTTAGCTTCTTGAGGGACCTTTTAAGCCTCTGATTTTTCTATTTCACTAGTAACAGCTGCTGATTCTTCTCTCTTTTGTTGCTCTTCACATAATCTTCTAATAATATCTTTTTGTTCTCCTTACAATGATACATCAAACACTATTTGTATACTCAATTCCTTCTCAATTGGGATAGGAGATTGAGGAATGACCACTATTGGTTCAACATTTTGCCTCTGATCAACAATGAACTCCCAAAAATCATCATTTATAATGAATTCTTCTATAGTGAATAAGTCAAGGGCTTTGATCATGTCACTAAATTCTGCCTCTTAAGAGTGAACTTCTTCTGGTTTACTTGTACATATCACCATCTCCATGCTAGATTCATCATGTTTTGATTCACTAGTCTCTGCCCTTTCTTGGTCTCAGAGAATTTTATCTTTTTGGTAGGAGGGGAGTTATCACTACTTTCCCCTGATGAACTTTCAGTACTTTCATCTTTATCACTTTCCTTTTTTTCTTTTCTCTTCTTTTTTCTCTCCTTTATTATCTTTCTCCATTTCTGATTCTCTTTTGATCATAACAAGCAGCTCTAACTCATATACTCTCTTGTTTAGAGTTTCTACCTTATTCTGCAAGTCTCTGATAATATTAGATTGTTCTTCAATTATTCCTTCTTGATCTTCGATAGCTATAGTTTGGATGGCTAAAGTGTGAACATTACCACTTATTTCGTCCCTTGAAGGTTGGAGAGCTTCTTTTAAACTTTCAATCTCCTTTTTTCTTTCTTCTCATCCTCATACTTTTCTTTCAAATCCTTCAACTCATTCTCTTTCTCATCCAATTCCAAAAGTCTGTCTTGAATGATACCAGATCTTCTATTTAGTAGTCTTTCCATCTTGGCTACTTTCCAGCTCTGAAATCAACTCATCTTTTTCACCAGGCTTGTTACTCCTGATTCAGCATCACTTTCTCATGGAATAGCCTCAAAAGCAACTTGCCTAATAGGCATCTATCTTGGATGATCCTCCTCATCAGATGATGATTTGGATTCCTCTAAAGAGCTGGCAGAATCACCATTCTCAACAGGCTCAGTAGCAACAAGAGAAGTTTGAAAATGTGATATGGGTGAGTGATGGATTGGTGAAACATGGGATGAGTGTATGTGAGATATATATATAGAGAGAGATTATTGGTTGTGCTTGTGGTGATGGGATTCGTGTTCTTTGTGGTGATGGTATTGGTTTTGGCATAAATGGTGAGGCAAAATTAGTTTCATGAACAGAAGATCCAGTGTGAAGATCACCACCTACTTCCACTTGGGTGACACTGACCTCTGTCCTTCATCCCTTTCAATTGATTGCTCATCAATAGTTTGTTGTTCATGAGCAGGTTGTTCTTCTTCTTGATTAGGCTCATCAACATGAGCCTCTTATGCTTGTTCTTCAGGATTTATCTGTTGTAGCATCCAGGGCAATAATAGAGAGTGGGTTCCACTGTAAAAGTTCCTAGGATCTCTCTTCTTGCTATACTTCTAAGACTTAGCATCATAATGAGGAATATCCAGCATAGGACCTTCAGGTACAATGTCAGGGAAAGCTTTATTGATGAGGCATTCTAAGAATCTTGGATACATGAGGAACATATGTCTTCTCCCTTCCTGAATGTTTGAAACCAGACCATTAAACACATAAGCAGACATGTTGAATGGCTTGTTAGTGCATAAAGCACATATAACAGATGAGGTGATCACTAGAATTTCATTCTATCCAGTCTTCCTCTTTGACAGACAATGTTAGTAAAGATGAATCAGAAACCTCCATTGTAAGTCAACTAATCCAGTTACAATTTGTTTGCCTTCATATCCTCCCTCATTTCCAATGTTGGAAAAGAAAGAAGTAATATCATCATATTCAAGCTCTAAGGGAGTGTTGGCATCATCACCAAACTGTAGACACAGTCTCAGAGTTTGTTTAGTGATAGTCAGAGTATAATCATTAGTGATTCTTCCAAACAGAGTCCTTACACCAGCTATCTCTGTCATCCCAGTGGTGCTCCAAAAAGACCTTATGAATCTCTCATAAATGATTGGTCTAACTGTAATTGCATGAGCAACTCTGGTAGTGGATATAAATTTGATCATGTCCCTAAGATCTTTTTCCTCGGGTACATCAGGGTCAAGATAATCACTGACATTATGGAGCTTGCTCCAAGTGAGATTTGCCATGTACCCTGCATTAGAGGCATATGACTTAATTGATAATACTTAACAGATTGTAGAACATGCACCAAGTGAAATTTCTCATTTTGACTTTTTATGGTCAAATTGAATGTTAATAGGTACTATTCCATTAGAAGTCTACCAATACTTGATGTTATTATGAATAACCACTGTTATTTTGTTATTCATACTTGGAGTGATCATTTTTGTTTTTTTAAGCTATTTTAAATCTTAATATCAAGATTTAATTCACATTTGGAATCTTTTGTTATGCTTTGTTCATGCGATGAACAAGGTGGTGAGAATCATGGTGAAAATCACTTGTTTGATGTTATCTTCTTAGTTAACTTGTTCACTGCAGTCGAAAATCATCATCATTTCTTAATCCAAGGTTGATTTTGAATCACCATTTTTTACGTAGGGTTCTAACTTCATTACAAGTTCAAAAGTCTGACATTTTAGGTCATAAATTCAAAGATTAGTTTGAAACTACAGTTGTAGTGAATCGAAACAGAGGACAAATAAAGTAGAATGAAAGTAGAACACTGGTTTGATGATGTTGATGATGATTGATGAAGAACAGTGAAATTAACTCGTCGTACTATAAAGCCTCTAAATTTGAAAAGTATTAAATAACCTTTTCAAATGGCTTTAAATAGTCAATTAATGTTTTTTTAAATACAGGTTTCAGGACAGATGCGGTCAATTGTTAAATTCACTGTAGCAAATGCGGAAGGTTTTTTGTTCATCAGCATTTCTGTACTGTTACAAATGCGGAAGAGTAAAAACGTAACAACATTTGTGCACAGTAGCAAATGTGGTTGAACAATACTTATTCAACATTTGTTAACAATTACAAATGCGGCTGAACAAAGTTAGTCAGCATTTGTATAATGCTACAAATACGGTTGAACAAAGATAGCTAGCATTTGTTCACTGTAACAAATGCGGTAGAGTAAAATTCCTTTATCCACTTTTTTTTCAACAAATGCGGCAGACCAATGAAGATGTCCTCATTTATTGATGATGTTCATCATGAAAGAAGATATTAAGAACTTTGTTTATTCATTTTTCTAAACACGAAAAGTGTTGATGTCACCCATATTCAAGAAATGCGGATGAGTAAAAAGAAATACGGTAATACGAAGGTCTTCCGTATTTACAAATGCGGCAGAACACTTTTTTCCGCATAGGTTTTTAACACTTCAAACTTTTTATGTATACTTCTTTGACACAAATGCGGTAGAGTTGTCTTGTCCGCATTAGTTTTACTTTGTTATAAATGACATAAACAGTTACTCGCATTGGTTATATGCATGGGTTACCTTCACCCGCATTAACCAATGCACTTACCTATATTAAATTTTGAACTTGAATCAACACTTAGTGTTTCAGCAAAGAAATTATTTCTTTCTCTTGTTATGAAGAACTGTCTTTGATTGACTTGTGTCTTATGAAGTTTTTGACTGTTGTTGGGGTTGTCAATTCTTGCTTTGATTGACTTGTATATCAGAAGTGATACATGTTTCCCATTGTTTGATAGATCTTGGACTTCTTATGCTTTCATGAATCTGCATAAACTGAGATACAATAGTATAACTTCTGCACCAACACAAACAATTTCTTTTTGATTTATTTTGAAGCTTTAAGAAAGTAATTTAAGAAAGTAAATATCTATACAAACAGATCAAAATTTTAAATTACTCCCCCTAAAGTTTATATCCATACCTAGATAGAAACTTCAATGATTTAAAGCTTTTGAATATGATATATTTTTGACGTTTTTGTTTTTTGATTTAAGCATGAAGAGAAAGTATACCTTTTGTTGGGATTATATCAATCTTACATTACACATGTGAATTCTTTCATAATAAAATGGACATGTTTATGAACTTATTGATTGAAGGTATGTTTGTCTTCTTAGACTCATACCTTGTTAATATTTTAATTCATGTGATATTTATCATGTTTTTGTTTGTTTGATTATGCAACATGTACCTCACACAAAGAAGCATTGAATGATCAACCATGCTCAAGTAATGTATGGTCGAACTATTTCACAACTTGACTTACCAGGTCAAATAAGTTATGAGATCTCATTTTCACTGATTGTTATTAGAATTCTTTTACTTTGATCCTTTCCATGATTTAATCCACATTGGGATTCTTTTCACTTCACTTTGGAAGGTGATCCATGATTGGATTCTTTTGTTCATTCATAAGGAATGTGTTATTCTGTAGATATCCAATTTGGATGTGTTCCTTATTTGGAATCTTTTGGATCAATACATCTGCACTATGATCTTGTTTCATTAGGTCTTTGCTTAGCAAAACAGAGAGGAAATTGATGTAGGTGAAAGAGATTCATAAAGTATCATTACCTGGTGTGTTTAGGTTACTACACACATCCATTTAGATAAGCCAATACATACCTATACTCTGAGATAAGTGTTTCACCATTGAATAAGATTTTAATTCATCACAGAATATATCTTCTCTTCCAAGTTGAGCCTACCCACATATCAGGTAAGTCATGTCAGTCTTTTAAATCTTGAATTAAACAAAGTGAATGATATAACGACAATAATTATGTCATTTCGTAATGATATATAGATCTTTTTCTTCATCAAAATTGACTTCTTTTTGTAATTTTGTAAATTTTAAACCAATTTTTTTGTATTTTATTCAAGGTTAATCATGCCAATTGATTGAACTAGAAATTCAAACCTACTATGTTCAAATGTCTTGGTGAATAAATTAGCCAATTGATTTTCAATGGGAACTTGAATAAATATGATCAACCCTTTTTCAGCACAGTGTAAGGCCCCGTTTCCGGAGACCTCACAATTGGCCACTCACCATAGTAGTTATATTAAACATTACAAGCGTACAAATTTAAACAGCGGAATTAAGTTTAACAAAACCTTTCATGTCATTAAAAGCACTGTGATTAGGCAGTACAGTTTGGTTTAAATCAGTTTACAAAGATTAGTTTACTGCATTACAAAACAGCAGAGAGTTCTTATTAAAAATGGATGTCAGTCTTGCCCCTCCGAGTAGCTTCCCC
>BJCM01210156.1:0-12569 GCA_018326385.1 Flaveria bidentis | reverse complement strand
TCTTTATCAAATGTTTGATTGTCTTGATTAATTACTAATTGTTGATGTGTTACATGTTTAAATCAAGCATATCAAACATCTCAGCAAGATGAATATGATGTTGCTCCCTTACAGCAAATCAAGTCTCAATTCACAATGATTCTTGATTTGCAAGGGATTGTCAGAAGGTCGATGAGTTATACTCCCAAAGAAGGAGAAATCATTCATGACCTGACTGCTGAGCAACTTGCTAAGATGTTCAGGCTAAATCCAGACGAGATTGTCATAGAGGCGCTACTTTTGATGTGACCAGTGACGACGAGCTCAACGACGTAGATGAAATAGAGATCGAGGATGTCACTGCTGACTACTATCCATAGTACACTGACCGAGAGGGCAATATGATCCCGAACTTGGGTGACACTCTCGGCAGTGCTACGTTTGACAAACTGGATGAGTTGGAAAAGGAGAGTGAAAAGATTGAAAGCCAAGCCCAAGCCTCAGATGCTGATGTTGATATCAAGAAGGCTGAATGGGCGGCTTGTTTTGCTGAGATACGAGCCCAACGCACTGCACACAATCCAAATACCTACACCAAGCTATACAAGGACAAGAAACATCTAAAGGTATCGGGCAAGATCATTACATGGGTGTATTTTGAGGATTTTAACGTGTATGCAGTTAAGAGGGAAAAGGGTATTGAGTACTTCAGATTCCCACACGATCTGAAGACTCTTCTTGGTTTTGAGCTAAACCAGCGGGCACACCTAAATTTGTTGTATGCTGATCTGAGGAAAATGTCAGCCTGGTTTGAGGCTGCACTAAGGAAGGAATTCCACACCAGGTGGGTAAATTTCAGACCTCAACAACCGAAGAGGTACATCTGAAGGTCTGGAAGTGGACCCCATTTCCGGAAAGCCTAAAGTCGTGCTGAAGTGGAGTTCTCTGCACACTATGTCTAAGATTACCTTACGGGAAATGCCACAGGACTTCACTCCACACTTTGAATGGTGGTACTACGATTGGAGAACAGATGAAGCGGTCATAGTTTTACAGAGAGAGAGAGCATAATGGAAATTATCTGGGTGTTCGACCTTATGTGGCTAACCAACTTATCAGCAGACGATGTGTATACATTATACAAATGGCCACTATTCTATGACTCGCAAGACATTGTACCAGCCCTCCAGTTCCAAAATGTCATACGACTCTGTTTCGCATTCGAGATACATACCAGAGTTACTAGAGAGGAAAAGTACAAGAAGTTTGAGGAGCTAATGAAGAATGTTAGACACTGATGTAAACTAGGTCTAAGGGGGAGTTTGTTGATACATATGTACCTAGTTTAGGAGCTTAATGTAAAATGTTTTTCATGTCTTACATATGTGTAATGAATGAGTTAAATGGAATTGCAATATGTGATTGACGCTATTGATGTTTAATATTTCATTGTTTATTGTGTAATAACGCATATTGAGCTAACTATATAGGTTTGTCGTTGTTTACATAGTTCTTAGTCAAGAATGGTTGAGAAATGTGTTTAAACTTAATCGTATGAGGTCTTCATGCGAATGGACCATGCTAATGGACCATACGCATGACCACTTCATGCTAATGGACCAGTCGCATGACTGAACCAGGAGATTGAATCAGTCGCACGATTGAGACATAAGATTGGCTCAGTCACACGACCAAACCTTCAGTCGTGCGTATGGACCAATCATTTGATTAAGTCGCACGCCTGAACCATGCTAATGGTTCAGTCGTATGTTTGACAAACCCTAACCTATAAATACCACCTAATTTGTGGAAAAACGCAACACTTCATGAATTTCAACTCACATACGTACCCTAACCGTCCAGAGACTCTAAAGAACTTGTTCCAACTTCATAGTTCACAGTTGATCGTGTTCTAATGGTTCATAACGTTTCATTAATCTTTAGATTGATCAAAAACTGCGTTCCCACTGATTGGATCGTCAATCAAATAGGTTTCCGCACTATTTGATTAGGTATACACGCATTATCAGTTAGTACTCAGTACGTACACGGTCCTAACAAATATGTAGTTCATATTAACCTAAAAGTACGCATACAAGTTGCAAAACTGTTGAAGAGATGATCAATACACTTAGTCTCATAATGAGGAGAGTGTTTAGAACACTTAACAGATCAAATAGGAAACTGAGACTTAGTTATGATGCTATGAAGACAAGTAAACAAGAGACAAAAAGCTTAAAACACAACACAAATATTGGTTTTTAAGAATGTAGTATATTGCTTCTCAAGTTCTATTACAAGTTATTACAAAGCATAAGAATAAGTTACAAGAACTTGAGATACTTAATGCTACATCCTATAGACGGCCATACTTGGAAGGCCAACTAGAAACATTGATCTAGAAAACAGAATCAATGTAGAGTCAAAAGGTAGATTTGCTTTTTGACTAGTGACTATGACATGCCATAGCTCACATCTTAATATATTATAAAAAGGATAAAAGTAGATAAAATATAAAGTTACAGACTCAAGACCTCAATGTATAGTTACAAAGCATGGACCGTTCACCAACTTATATAAGTTGGTGAGTCATCAGATTTGCAGCGGAAAGCTGGTCAGCTTTATGAAAAAGTATATCAAAGAAAGCATGTTCTTCAAAGTCTTTGCATGAATTTTGTCTTCACTTCATTGGCTTCGGTAGACTTTGTCTTTGAAGCTTCGAAAGACTTCACTTTTGGCTTTGGAAGATCATGGTCTTGGCTTCGGAAGATTTTACACTTAGAATATTTTTAATGAAGGGTGTAAAACTTCTTGAGCAACTTCTACTTTGTACTAAGTGCATGAATGCAAGAGAGACTTTGTTTGTTTTGAGTGTATTAGCCTTTCAATAAGCCTTACAATCTCCCCTAGGCTAATGCTACCAAAACAAAGAAGTATGTTCAAATTTTAACAGTTCTCATTATGATCATGACCATACCTTTCTTCATCAATTGGTCAGGATCACTCAGACTCTCAAATTACCTTCTCATGTCAATGAGATCATGCAGAGGTAGGTTAAGCATGTCTTGCCACAAGCAGACATCTTGAACACCTTGATCTCTTGTGACATACCATCTATCTAGATTAGCAGAAAAGGTCCAAGACAAGATGGGTCTTCCTTATGCAAGAGGCTCTACTTGAGTTGGAGTGGGTTGAGAAACCCCTTCTTGTAGATCTTCAAGATGTTCTGACTAATCCTGAGGTTTAGGAGTGGATGCCATGATTTCTTCTTTGATATAGACTTCATAGCCATCCTTTTCTTCCTGTTCAACTGAGTAGACTAGCCTTTAGTGTCGGATTGTTCTGTTTTGTTTTTCTTAGTTAGAACCTCCTCCCTCACATGTTCAGAAGGAAAGAGAGTTAGACCATGCTATGGATCAGAAGATGTTCTTACTGAGGTTCAGCAGGAGGTCCAGGTTTTGTTATCACAATGTTTTCAACCTTAACCTCCATTTCTGGATGGGCTTGACTTGGTGGAGTGTGTAAGTTAACAAGCTCTCATCTTTTGATCTTCTGCTTGATAACCCTAATGTGCTCATCGATGGTGGATAGAGACATTGGACCAAGTCCCCTTCTGGAGAATTCATATAGCTTCAAGAAGCTCATCATCCTTTGCCTATTAGCATATTTCTTTTGAGTCTTTTGGATGATGGCCCTTTGCTTTGATGCATCTTTCCTCATCTTCCACTTAGCATATTTATGTTCCTTAAGAGCTTGTAGCTCAAGCTGCTTGAGGTACTCAAATTCAATGTACTAATATGAAAAGGAAAGAAGTACAACTGCCTGATAGAAATCTGTAGCACTAAAGTAGTTAATTATCTTTTGTCTGTCAGTCTCCTTATCTACTTGAGGTTGTTCAGTTGCCACAACCTCTTCTTTAGGACTTTCTTGAACTGGGGAGAGGATATGAGCATGTTTCTACAACCTTTTCTTCCTTCTTTCTTCCTTGGTTTTGAGGAGCAGCTCTACATCCTCTGGCTTCTTCCTCTCCTTAGACAACCCTTTGTCTGCCGGTCCATTCATTCTTCTAAGGTGAGAGCGATGATCTCATCAATATCATAGTTCCTTGTCCCCAAGTAGTGTATCCTGGTTGTTCTCAACTCATCATTTTGAATGTTTGGTCTGTGAGCAGCCTTGATGGTAGTTTCTATAAATCCTGAGGACCCACTAGAACTTTCTCCCGTTAGCTTACTCTCTCTTTCCTCCTCCTTAATATCCTTAGCAGTCAGTATTCTTTTCCCTTTGTCACCCACAGACCATCGTGTCTCAGGATTGAGAACTTCGAGAATCTGTGATTGCTGAGACTTTCTCCCCTTTTTTGGTAGCATCACCCACTCGTATAGGCGAGGTAAGAGTTAAGTCTATTACATCCACAGGTTCTTGTGTTCCTGGATGAGCTCTACTTGAGGGTCTCCCAACTAGTTTTTCCTTGAGATAAGAAATCTCAAGTTGTTGATCATTGACTCTATTTTGTAAGGTAGTCACCTAAGATTCCAAGTGACTAACCTTAGAGACTAAATAGGAGCATGCTTTTTGATAGTTTTTGCACCTTTAGCCACATGTTCTACTCATCTTCATCAGAATAATCATGGGGGGATGAAAGAATTGCACCAAAGTCTTCTTTCTCACCACCAGCATAGTGTTCTTGGCTGCTGGATTTCCCCTACTAACTAACAACTTCAGTGAAGTGTCAATGGGCTAAGTTGCCATGGTTGAGGTCTTAATGATGTAATCACTTTCCAAAGTGAGAGCCTCTTTCATATGGACCTCTTGAACTAATTTAGCTAGATCCACCTCAGTGATAGGTGAATGATGTGGGCTAGACAAGGGAGAGGCAGGAGTACTAATCTCTCTTTGAGCAGGGGAAGAGAGTAGAGAGACTCATGGTACTCATTGAATCCCATGTCTTTATCATCATAGAATTCCGGTTTGGGGATTAGTTGATTGAGATCAAGAGGTAGGGGAAGGTAACCGTCCCCCAAAGGTTGTTCGTTAGAGTTTTGGGACTCTGAGTGAAGGCATAAGGCTGCTTTGGTAATAAGCTCATCAGGCTGAGCATGAGGAACCTCAACACTAATTATTGGTAAGATGGGAGTGTTTTGCTCCTCAAGAGAAGTGGGAGTTCCAGTGTCCACTTCATCCTATGTGGGTTGTGATATGGGGGCATGCATAAGCTCAATAGCTTGAGCAGGGGTTCGTTTGGATTTTCTCTTGTAGGTAAGGAGTATTTGTGGATGTGTTAGTGGTTAGGAGATAAAAGGTGTGGGTTCAATATTAGCTTGTGTTGGGAGGTTGTCACCTTGAGCAATGAGCTGTAACATTTTTAGGACAAGGGTTGTTTCTACCCTAGAGAAGCCAATAGTTGGCTTCTTTATTATTTTAAAAATGTCGGGCTTCATCAGTCCCAATTTAAGAATATCACAAGTTCCCCTTAACTATGAGTCCAGTTTACAGTTGAGAATATGTTGAATATATCTAGGAAACATGTAGTACTCTAGGAGTCTAAATTTTCAAGTAAATTGGTATTCACAAATTGTGAGTACCTAAATTTGACCCCTGGACCATTCCATTAACTATGAAAAAGAAATCTTTAGGAATCTGGTTCTATCCACCATGCTTGTTGGATAAGCTATGGATGACCACATAAAGCAGGTACTTCCACTGGGTTGAGACCTTCCCTTTTCTGAAGGTCTTTACAGATATCTCTGTTATACCCATCTGCTTAAAGGAATGATTTACAACTTCCTTGGGAAAGGACAATTGTATGCGTTGATGATGGTTGGAGTGATGAAAATCCCCTACACTGTGACAAACAATGTCTTCTCCCCATCCATAATGACCTCTTGACAGGTCTTCCAAAAGTTCTAACAGATGATCCTCATAGAGAGGAGGATCAATGGCAAGAGAGGTGAAGTAGTTAGACAGAGAAAGAAAACGACAGACCTCTGAGAAACTAGAATTTTTCTCAGAGTCTAATAGGGCAACCTGATTGTGCTGCCTGTGGAGTTACATGGATAAATTAGGTTTGTTTCTGCTGTTGAGTTTGGCTATTTAAGAAAGCTTAAAGTTGAAGAAAGAAAAGAACAAAGTTGGTTGAGGGTGAATTTTGGTTAAGGAGTGGTTGCAGATGAAGAGAGTGGGAGAGGGGGAACGGTTATAAGAATTGGATTTTAGGCAAAGTTAATGAAAAGGGATAAATTTTAAAATCTGGATGTCAGTCCCACCTTTGAAAAAATGCCCAAAAAGGTAGTTTTCTTGAAAGTCAAAAATTTTCTGAATGTATTTTGTCTTTGGAAGTTTTAATAAAAACCTTCCGAAGCTAAAATGGCTTCGGAAGAAATTTCAAAGATTATAGAGAAATTTGCTTCAGAAGATATTTAGACTTGAAGATTTTTATTCTAAGAGAAATAAAAACTTCCGAGACTTAATTTGCTTTGGATGAAAATTGTTCTTCAAAAAACATATAAGTACTTATATTCATTTATGCTTCAGAAGATATTTAAGACATTTTGTTCGAATGTAAGTTGAAATAAGTAATGATTTGTTTGAGATGACAAAATTTTCTTCTGAAGGCAAAGATATATCTTTCGAAGTAATGAATGATCAAAATTCTAATTAATTTAAGAGATAAAATTTTAAAAGTTTTTTTCTTTTAAAGTAAACAAGGGCTTATGAAGATGATGAAATAGAACACTTAGGACACAAAGATTTTAGAAATAATAAAAATTAAGTTTAAGGAAAATCTACTCAAAGTTAATCATTCCAATAGCTGATATAAGATATCTAATATCTGATTATCAAAAGCTTTGGTAAACAGATCTGCATATTGTTTATTTGTGATAACTTTGACTAGTTTGATTAATCCCTTTTCAAAGTTATCTCTAATTAAATGGTACTTGATTTTGATGTGTTTTGTCCTTGAGTGTTGCACAGGAATTTTTGTAATGGAGATAGCATTGTTGTTGTCTATGTGAATGGAGTCTCTTTGAAGTTAAATCCATAGTCTAGCATCTAATTCTATATCCAAAGCACATGGGAGCATAACAACTAGCAGTAGTAATGTATTCAGCTTTTAGCAGTTGATGCAAACTCACAGGATTGTTTCTTGCTTTACCATGAGACAATCCTTCCATGAAGGAATTGACATCCCCAAGATGTAGACTTTGCAGTCATATTGCAGCCACCATAGTCACTATCTATATTAGCATACAAGTTGATGTTAGAATTCTTTGAATACCAAATGCCTAATGTAGCAACATCTTTGAGGTATCTTAGAATCCTCTTGACAGTGACTAGGTGTGACATCTTGGGGTTGGCTTGATATCTTGCACAAATACACGTGATAAACATGATATCAAGCCTGTTAGCTGTAAGATACATAAGAAACCCAATCATAGCCCGATAAAGGTGTTCATCTATACATTCCCCTTCAATGTCTAGTCCAAGGGAGTGGTGTCTGGCAATGGGTGTCTTTGCAATCTTATTGTCAGTCATGTTGAATCTTGTAAGTATGTCTTGCACATACTTTGACTGACTTATGAAGATGTCATTGTTAACTTGCTTCACTTGAATTCCTAGATATAATTTCAATTCTCCCCATAGCACTCATTTCAAATATATTCTTCATCAACTTCTCAAAGTCTTTACAGAGCTTTGTATTAGTTAAACCAAAGATAATGCCATCCATGTATACTTGAACTAGCATTAAGTCATTCTCTGTTCCTTTGTTGAACAGAGTTCCATCTATAGTACCCCTTTTGTAGCCTTACTGATAGAGATATCAAGATAGAGTCTCATAATCAGGATGATGAGAATTTGCAAAATCAGGTGGTTGTTTGTCATATACCTGTTCATTAATCACTCCATATAGAAAAGCACACTTCAAGTCTTGCTACAGGAGCAAAAACATTTGTGTAGTCAATTCTTTCTTATTGTATGTATCCTTGGACAACTAGTATTGCCTTGTTCTTGATGACAAATCCTCTATCATCCTTCTTGTTTCTAAACACCCATTTAGTTCTTATGGTAGTATTCCCTTGAGAGAGAGAGAGGACATAGGTTCCAAACCATTTGTCTTTTGAATTGAAGCAGCTCCGATTGCATATCTTCAACCTAACTTCTATCCGTTAAAGGTTTATCAATTTTCTTTGGCTTTATCTAGAACAAGAGACAAGAGTGAAGACAAACATTTGCATCATGGGTTTGTCCTTTTGCTCTTACATGTGTGTTAACATCTCTAATGTTGTTTGTGGTGGGATGAGACTTGTGGATTCTAAGTTGAGGAATCACAACATGTTTTTTGGAGAGATCTAAATTAGAGAAATTTAGATCAGACATTGGAGTATCTCCCACCACATCAGCACACTTATCAAGAGAGACTTGATCCAATAAGTGTGTAACATCATTTATGTTGTCTTCAATGGAATGGTTGTCAGCATCAAGAAATTCTTGATCACCATCTCCACCACCATCTTTTTCCATATTTAAAGATCATTCATTTGAGTGTTGTGCCTCTGAGATGGAATTTAGTGGCATCTCAGATGTATTAGTTGAATTTGACATAGATGTGCTGAAAGTAACTCTATTTGTAGGGTTTGTTACATCTGGAGCTAAAGTAGTATGATTTGATGGTCTTCTCAGCTCAAATCTTGGATCAGATCACATAGGGAACTTAGTCTCACAATGAGGAGAATGTTTAGAACACTTAGCAGATCAAATAGGGAATTGGGATTTAATTATAATGCTATGAACACAAGTAAACAAGAGACATAAAGCTTAAGAACACAACACAAATATTGGTTTTCAAGAATGCAGTATATTGCATCTCAAGTTAAATTACAAGCGATTACAAAGCATAAGAATAAGTTACAGGGACTGGAGATACTATATACTACATCCTATAGTCGGCCATATTTGGAAGGCCAGCTAGAATCATTGATCTAGACAACAAAATCAATGTAGAGTCAAAAGGCAGATTTGCCTTTTGACTAGTGACTATGATATGTTATAGCTCACATCCTAATATATTACAAAAATGATAAAAGTATATAAAGTAAAAAGTTATAGACTTAAGACCTTGATGTACAATTACAAAAAACATGAACCATTCACCAACTTGTATAAGTTGGCGAGTCATCAGAGTTGCGGTGGAAAATTGATTAACTTTATGAAAAGTACATCAGAGAAAACATGTTCTTTAAAGTCATTGGAAAAAAATATCTCTTCACTTCATTGGCTTTAGAAGACTTTGTTTTTGAAACTTCAAAAGATTTTGTTTTTCAAGCTTTGGAAGACTTTACTTTTGGCTTCGGAAGATGTTGGTCTTAGCTTCAAAAGATTTTACACTTGGAATATTTCTGATGCAGGGTGTAAAACTTTCAAAGCAACTTTTACTTTGTACTAAATGCATGCATACAGGAGAGACTTGGTCTGTTTGAGTGCATCAGTCTTTCAATAAATGTTACACAAATATAAAAGAAACTAAGAAAGCCAGTATTTGGTATTAATCTTTTATTTCATTTCCTCAGCCAATTGATGATCCAATGTTAAATGATCAATTTTATAAAGTGAGAATATAGAAGTAATTTCCATATATTTTAAAAACGCAAGGTGATGAACGGTGTTTTCGGGGTGTTTTTGTAAGTGCCTCTGCTGTTGCACCTACTCCTTTGAACTTCTATCTGCACCTCCTTTCCATTATGGTTTACCGAGATATGATCGGAGATGGTGGTGTGATGTTGGTCCAGTTGTTTTTGCGAGAGAGAAAGGGCATGGGTGGGAACGATGATTTGGCCGGCTATTTTGTCCCCGCCACTGTCGTCGGCTAGTCGGAAAACCACCTCACTCGCCTTAGTCAATGGTGGTGGCCATCTGGTAGTCATTCATGGTGTTGGTGGTGATATTGGTGGTTTGACCACCTTTGTTGCCACTCCATCTTTTTATCTCATTGACAACATTTTTAGGGTTTTTAGATCAACATCTAATATGGTTTAATTCATTTTGTCGATACTGATGGGCATGTGCTTTATTTGAGACGATGATGTTTTAGTTGTGAAGGTTATAAATTGGTGTGTTGATCGGTTTTTCATGTTGTATCTCGTTGTTTCTGTGTGTCGATAATGATGAAACTTTGTTCATTTGAGACCTTCGACTGTTTTGGTACCTAAGGGTTATGATTTTAGAGGAAAAATGATGTTGGTTGTCATACCTTGGCAACTCTTTATGGTATGCAACCGCAACCAAACATCGCTTTTGTGAAAACTGATGCATCGATGATGATGCGATTGATTTCATCTGAGACATTTTGTGGTTCCAAGGCTATGATAATTTTTCAAAAATCAAGTTTGTTGCATTGGCTATGCATCCCTTCGTGGTGTGTAGCCATAACTAGCTATTGGTTCTGAGCCTTAGTATGCTCGTATCATTACAATTGCATCATGTTTGGTTTTTTGTCGTTGTGATCATAATGTAGTGGTTTGATCTAGTAATTGTATTATGTATGCAATAGAGAGTTGGTTGTTGATATTGATATTACACTTGACACGTCTGTGGCTGTTATGGTAATTTTGAGCCTTGGTTACCTAATCGTCGTACTCAGCGTACACCCCCGCCATGAACAACGGGTGAGAAAACAAGTTACACTAATTTTAATTTTTACATGGGTCTGTTCTCTTTTTTCAAACTCATCTTCCCTTTTTTAATCAATTTTTTCTTTTTCAGGGTGTTGATTGTTTCTACTTTTCCACCAAGAATCCAATGTGATGTTACATGATTTGAACTTAAACTTTTACTTCGTTTTGATTTGAACTTAAACTTTTACTTCGTTTTGATTTATTCCCAGTTGGTTTGTGATTCTAGTAGTGTGTGTGAAACTTGAGTCCAGATTGGTGTTCATGAAAATTAACTCCCAGTTTGTGATTGACTAGCAATTGTCGTGAGATCAATATAGGTATACATTGATACTTATATAACAAAAAAATTAAGAATAATGTAAAACAAAATGTGAAGAGAAGTCAAGTTACAAATAAGGTTAAAATATATAAATTACCAAAGGAATGTTAAACAGGTTGAGTGTAGTGTTTTGAGGTGACCCGAAAACATTTGAAACTAGACCAAATGGGTTATTGATTGCTTGGGTTTATGGTTACGAGTGAATGTAGAAACTAGATTGTGTGTATAGGCGTGAATGTAATCGTGCTTATAAACTTATAAAAAATGCTTGGTTTTCAATAAGGTATAAAATGATTTGTTTCTTACTAGGGTAACAACCTGCCCAATCATATTTCCCCCTCTTCACCCGTTAACGCTCTATTTGAGCGGTGTTTAACGCCTTCCACTGGCTAACTAATAATGGCCCAAGCGCTAGAGTATAGAACTTAGCTTATTATGACTAGAAAACCACATCACTCTTCTATTAGACTACTACCATTGGTGCTAGTTGGTTCGTTAGGTAGGCCACAAACTAATAAAAGAAAAAAGATCCTTTTAATGTGGCGACTTGTTTGGTGTACCGATCTTATGTCGGTCATGAGCCAAGGTGATATCATTAAATGGTTTCTTTTCTTTTTAAATTAATATAGTGCCACATCTACAAATTATAATGGGTGAATATATATGTTAGTTTGATTGGGTTAGGTTGTGAATACCTGTGAAAAAAATTGGATTTAGTTGGGTCGGATAGATGATAGAAAAAAAGTAAATTTCTAATGAATAGTTTTGTTGGGTTGGGTTAGAATGGGTTGTTAATAAGAGTGGTCATAGACCATGTATAGTATCGCGTGATGGAGATTGTGACCATCTACGTGGCAACTCATCATCCAAAAAAACACTCCCTCCCTCCGGTGACAAAGGGCGTGATGGGTCTTGAAGCGAGTGTGGTCACGAGATGATGATGTGACTAATTTTTTAAATTATTTTTAATTATTATTTAATTATATTATTTCACGTTTTTTCCTACTGTTTGGTCGCTCTTATTAATCATTGCACCACTTTTCTACTCACAATCGTAAATGCATACGACGTTTACGTGAGAGTACTTTTGAATCACCAATAAAGGATAATAAACATAGAGCCTTACAAAGTAGGCCCACCTCACCTCCAACACAACACCGCAAATGATCAAAACCCATTCATCAATAGGCACCTCTAAAATTATCACAAATCCTTCTTATAATAAAATTATATAATGTTGTATAACACAAATATTCAACATTCGTTAACTCAACCTAATAATGTGCGAAAATAATACTATTTCTTCTCTTAAAAAAGTAATATATTTTTTCCAATTTTTTTAAAGAATTCTTTTGTTTTGTAATGATCACTATTAAGAAGTTTGCTGCAATTTTGTATTTGAAAAAAACGTCTTACATATATAGTCATATATGAAATATATTCCCAACATCATGCAACGACAAACATATTTACAACAATATTATGTTTACTAGCTTTTATTCTGACGAAGCCTAATTAAGTTGTACACCTAGGGGGCACGTGAACTTTATCATATTCATTTTTAAAATCTTGATTTTTAATTTATAATTATATTATAATAT
>BJCM01210155.1:0-17890 GCA_018326385.1 Flaveria bidentis | reverse complement strand
CTATAAAATATTATTAATATTTATAAGATTTTAAATATTCAATTAAAATAAATAATCAAATTAAAAGTTCTTATTAGATTTATAAAGTCTACAAAGATTTAATAGAAAAGAAGTTGTTAAATTAAAATTAAAGTTTTAATAAATTTAAAGTTTAAATTGTAAGTATTATTTTATTTATATAAATTATTTAATTTTATATTTATTTCAAATTTTAGTCATAACCCCATTTTAAAAGACTTATAAATCACCATTAACACCATTCATAACCTCCTTCTAACCTCAAGTATAAAAACAATGCTTAGGCCTCACTTTTTATTTGCTCATTCTCTAAAAATCTCACTCTCATTATCTTTCTTTCATCCATTGGTTATGATCAATTTGAAAATTTTTATTTTACAAGAAATTTCAAGAATTCTTAATACTAAGTAATCTTTTATTGCTTTTATATCATACATTTGAATCATCCTAACATCCAGTTGTTCTCATGACTTTATATTCTTACTATTATTATTTCTTCTACCAAATCTCTTTTTATTTTAATCATTATCATTTGATCATTAACATTTTAATAATCACTAACCTTATAACAATCACTAACATTCCTAAATCAAGCTAACAACACACTAACATACACAAAGAATCCCGTTTGCATATGGACGGTTATGCCGCCGCATTCGGTTATTCCACAAGATTATTTCCATAAGTGATGGCTATGCCAAAGTCTTAGAATATTTTTATAACTCAAATGAAGACTAATATACCATATATTGACATAATAAATTGTTCTAACCCGTTTCATGCTTTAACGATTTTAAAAGTGCACATAAGTGCCTTACTACAATTCTGGCAGAATATAATCTGACTTCAACCGACCATAACTTGATCATAAAAAAACTAAATTTGAGTAAAATCAGACTTCAATATTAAGTTCATTGAATTACCTTTTCAACGATAGATTATACGTCTTCAAACTCAATCGCACGACTCAACAATAGTCTTCACAAGATAAGTGCGCATTTTAGCACCTTTTCTCTTGTGCTACTTGTTTAACCTATTTAAGGATCTTTTCATAAAAATGTTACTGAATGAAAATTGTCCGGGAGACTTTGAAATAGTCAATTATAAATTTTTATAATTTTATGAAACCGCTTTCTATTTTAAAACCTGTTCAAACACATACCAAATATTCTGTCCAGAATCTAAAATTGATGAAATAATCCTTTTTCAATCTACATTTTGCTTTTTAGCATTCTCTAAACGTCCTAACTTCTTTTAATGAATTCCAATCTCAAGTTATTGTTTTTTTATCATTTAAGACATCACCTTTGACTCTAGACATCCAAGCTTTCTTATGTACTCTATAACCATCACTATCATTATGAGTTTTCCAAGTGAGTTCTGCATGCCTCCTTTTTACTTTATTTCACACCTTTTGGGGTGAAACATGTTAACTTTATAAACTTTCACTTGTAAACATCTTGATACTTGTAAATACACATGCAATTCATCTTTACCTTTTTGTCATGGTTATTTATGTTATTGTAAGTCTTATATGAGATACATGTTTTATTTACAATCATTAACTATTGCTAGCCTGACGACGTCTTAGTTCTTTGGGCCATATAAGCCTATTTGGTGCTAAAGCCGATGTATTACCGGCTCCTGATGACGTATGACTTGTTCATCATGGGAACCAAGTACACTTAGCCAATCTTATAAACGTGTAATCAAATTGAGGTTTGGTTGTAACTATATGTGCTCTATAAACTTGCTAACTCATAACCATTGACATGAATTGCTACTTGTAAATATTTATATATATATATATGTACGTTTAACCCATGGGAATTCACCAACTTTCAAAGTTGACCCTTTATTTTTAACATATTTTAGGTTTGATACTTGAGGATCTTTTCGTGCTCATATAAGACTTGGACTTAGTTTAATTGAAAATATTATATTGTTGTTTATACCTTGTTTGTAATGTAATGATTTAATTGTCTTATATTGTTCAATAAAAATGATATTTAATATTATTTCAACAATTAGTTCCATGTGTTATGAACAATCGTTTCACATTCGTCCGCCTCTATGATTCTGCCGTCGGTCGGGGTGTGACATTGTACCCTAACATAATTATTTTAATATATGCATATTAGTATATTTATTATCCATGTGTTATTGAGATAGAATTTCAACACCCCTTTGTGTTTCCGCGTTAACGAGAGTGTAACATTGTTAGTCTGCTTACTTACCTAGATCCTAGCGTGATAACTATTACTTAGAACCTCATACCTATTGTTTATCATGTTGTTAGTGTGTGGGGTATTTATTTAGAATTTGATTAGGTTGTCCTTTATTTTACAATTGTAAATGACACTCTTCATGACATCTTCTTCACGTATGTCTTTTGTTTGCTTATTGAGTAGAAACATACTCAGTTGACGTTCGATTCATATCATTAGAGTTATAGTTATATGATGTATTGTCTTGAATCATTACGTACTAGTTGGATTCCTACAGAGCTAGTCATATTGCATTTTTTATTGGATTCACATTTCTAGTTTAGTAGTTTATTTATTTCATTAGCTTTCACATGTTCAGTTTATTTAGAACTAATCTAATACACTATATTACGATAGTTACTCTTGCCTTTCATTTGCTCTACACCATTTGAAAAGATTTTGTGTAAGTTAATAATGATTATTATGTGTACTTTATACACATTAAAATTTCACTAAAATAAGTCTAATAATGTTAAAGACACTCAAAACATTCACATCAATTTTTATGGTGAAATGAATGCTTGAGATTAAGTTTCACTGTAAATACCAACATGAGCTTTAGCTAAAATATACATTAAAATACACCTACTTGAGCTATCTGATAAATCTATACATTTCTAACAATCGTCTTCTACATCTTCCTTGATTTAAAGGTAAATATAGGTTTCTAGGTTCACCCCGATAGTAAAATTGTTTGAATGTTTACCCTAGAAAACAAATGAGTTATGTTGAGTCATGAGTGACTCGAAATTTGTTTCAATAGAACCATGTTGAACATGAATCCGCAACCACTATTTTCTTTTATCATCGTCTACTTATTATACATTTCTTATATTTCAGCTTTTTCAAAGGTGTAATTGTATTGTAACTTTCTGGCTTTCATTTATTCTTGTGTATTTTAATATAAAAGAATGTTTTATATCTTATTTTGTGATTTGTTCTCCTACATATGTATATACAACAATATATTAATGATGTTGGTGCTGGAATTAATGACAATTCAAAATCGTGTAACCACTAGCAATAAAAATTCATGCTAAGTAATGTATGGTATTTAATTCTTGTGACGATAATGTGTTAATTTTTTCTTCCACCTACATAATCCATATGACTCTCAACTACAAAGTCAAAAGTTTTTTGAAAATTTAATTGCTTTGGCTGTCCAATATGCTAAATGTATAGTTTCATAAAAAATTAGATTTATAATTGTTAAATAGATAATAAAATGATTTAGAATTTTTTTTTAAAATACGTATTATTCATCTGTGACATAACAAATCTATATTTAGAACTATACAGAATGGAGATTTGGGATATGCTTGGTAAAAGTCAACTCTAAACCACATTCAAGTATAAATACCCCTTGGTAAAAGTCAACTCGGAACCACATTAATATCTTCAAGTATAAATACCCCTTGATGCCATTCACTTCCTATCACATGCTTTCGGTTTCTACCTTCATATTAATAACAATCTAAGTTTACAATGATATCCCCAATTACACTTGTAATTATTCTCATGATCTCTCTCTTAAATCTTGTTTTGGGTTCCGGAACAAGCCCGAGTAATGGTTCAGAAACAAAACGTGATCCTCCAGCCTTTTTTGTGTTTGGAGACTCGTTGGTTGACAATGGAAACAACAACTTCTTGATTACAACTGCACGAGCTGATTCACCTCCGTATGGGATTGATTATCCCTCCCATCGTCCCAGTGGACGTTTCTCAAATGGTAGAAACATCCCAGATCTTATAGGTTGACCCCTTAACTAGCATCGTATTATTATATTTATTTTAATTCTCTTATTTCTATTAATTATTTATGGTGTTTCTATTGACAATAAATTCTAAATCTTTTGAAATCATGAGCCTTCTTTAATAAAAACTTAACATTTATGGGTAAAATATTTCAGGTGAACAAATAGGGTCGGATCCATTATTACCATACCTAGATCCGGAATTGGATGGAAAAAAGCTGCTTAATGGTGCAAACTTTGCTTCTGCAGGGATTGGAATCCTTAATGACACTGGATTCCAATTTGTAAGTTGTTATTTTCATAATTTATTGCTAAATTTAGATGGTAAATTTAGAACAAAAGATTAATTTAAAAATATTAATAAATAAATTGTAACTACGAACCTAAGTAGAACTACTATTAAACTTCATTATTGGTAGCACACTTTTATATAAGAACTTAAGTCTATGAAACCGAACATATATTAAGGTAATAGCGTCGTATTAACTATTAATTTGGTAGTTGATTCTAATTGAATATCTCATTCTATAACGCATATAAAAAGTTTTGTAAAAAGAAAATTGATACCACTTTATTCGTATGTTAAAAGAAATAAAATGAATTTGTTGTTATGCCGGTTGAATAATATTTACTGTGAAATAGTTTTTGGCTAAAGCGTACCAAGGTGTATGATGAATGTGTCAATTTCAATGTGATTGTTAAGTTTAAGTCTTATAAGGAGAGATGAGTTATGAAAGTATAATTAGCTCCTTTAAACAAATAAAACATTTATAACAAATTTCACCTAAAAATTCATAATACAATAAATAGTGATAACTTTTATGTCATGGGCTATAACTATTTACTTTATAGTCGTCCAATATTTGAAAGAAAAGGAGGATGTGTTACCTAAATTTTCCCATTTAATAATATCACAAATTTGAATTATTGTTTTAGATTTGAAATTTAAATGGGTCACATTAATGCATCGCATACACTTGATGACGTTTCTTTTAGTAGAGGTGAATGGAGCAATGAGCATACGTTTTTTTTACCATAAAAAAGATTTTTTAAATGTTAATACTTTTAGTAATAATATCTTTAAATTTTAGAGATATTTTTATTTATACAGATTGAACTTTTTTAAATTTTTCTAGAAATACTTTCTAATTTCTTTCTAAAAGTATAAGGACGTTTTTAAAAGTGTTTAATTATTGTGTTAAAAAGAATTTTTCATGGTTTCTTTTAACTTTTTAAATTCAAGGTGTATTTTTTTAGTTTCATTTGTTATTTTGCAGTTTCTATAGTAACTTTTTTTAAAATTTTCTTTTTTGTTTGTGTAACATTTTGTTTAGTGAATAATATATTCTCGTTGGCTATTTAAAAAAGAATTTGTTTAACTGTTTTTTTACAAGAACCATAGATTAGTGTTAGAGAAAAAAAAAGAAAAAAAGATGAAAAGAGCCTCGAACTCAAAACTTGTTAAAAAAACATAATCATTGCGTCAAACTTTAACTTGTGTTCAATGACCAAATAGTCATATATTTGTCTAAGATAAATATATTAAAAAATTATAATGACATTGATTCGCAACTATCTTTAAATTTTTAGAAATGTGTTCTTTATTTAGATTGAACTTTTTATAGTTTTTCAGATTTATTTTTATTTCTTTCAAAATACTTTATAAGAATAATATGTTAATATATTTAATCCTTGTATATAAATAGAATTGTTTTTATTTCTTTTAACTTTTATAAATCGAAGTGTTACTTTCCTTTATCTTTTTTAGTTTTTTAAACAGTTTCTATAGTAATATTTTTTTCTAGTTTTTTTTCATCTTTTATTAGTGTAACATTTTGTTTAGTATGAAAAAACATTTTATTTCTTTCTTAAAATTTCAAAATATACAATCGTGATTTACGACTATTATTACAATAAACATTTGCTAGCGCCGCCATCGTGTAGCTTGAACTTTTTGTTTTAAAATAAAGAAAACATGTCGATTTGAAAAAATTGAAGAAATTAAAAAAAAATCATTTTAATTCAATGATTAAACATTTTATTTTTCTAACATTGTTTTTGAAAGAAATAAATATATTTTTCTTGAAACCTACAAAAAAACATTCTATTTGAAGACATTTCTTGAAATTTTAAGATATGATCGCTAAAATAATTAAAAACACATTCAAAAATATTTTATAATGTAATCAATGGGAGTATGTGTGAGAAAACAATAAACTTTCATAGTAAATAAGTTTTTCAACTATATTATTTAGAGAAAAAATCTCGAAGCATACAATGATGGGAAATAAATGATTACATTATCTCGATATTTACATTACCTCATTCTAGGGACTTGTGTTTTTTATTACAAATGTCATTTATTTATTTGAACAAATGTTTTACTCTTATGAATAAATGAGACAGTTTACAAATGAAAAACTTATTTATATAATTAGCATTGAACTCATAACCACATATTAACTAAAAGTATGTTTTCTAGGACATATTTTTTCATCATAGGATACTTCAACTCGTTTACGTGTTGTAGGTGAACATAATTCGAATGCCATACCAACTAGCGTTCTTTGAAATATATCAAAAACGTGTAGCTGCTATAATCGGTACCGAAGAAACAAAAAAGCTCGTTAACAATGCACTCTATTTGATAACTTGTGGAGGCAACGACTTCGTAAACAACTATTATCTCGTGCGGAACTCATTTCGATCTTTCCAGTATGAACTTCCTGACTATGTTCGATTACTCGTCACAGAGTACGAAAAGATTTTAATGGTGATAACTCGCTACTAGCATACTTTTTATTTTTTCCATTTTTATCTTCAAACATATATATAACTAACAAAATAAAATTTTGAAATTGTATATTCTTTAAATGTAGAGGCTCTATGAATTGGGAGCTCGAAAAGTACTAGTGACTGCGACAGGACCATTGGGTTGTGCGCCATCTGTTATAGCCTTGCGTAGCCGTAAAGGGGAATGTGTGATGGAGTTGCAACGGGCAGCGGACCTATTCAATCCACAAGTGATAACGATGATCAGTTTGTTGAACAAGCGATTGGGTAATGAAGTCTTTATATCAGTCGAAGCTCATCATATATTCAACGATTTTATTAGCAAGCCGAAAGATTTTGGTAAGCCCTTGTACGGGTTGTTTATTTATACTACTGTTCTCAATTATGTAAAAACATTTTGTTGAGAGATCATTATGGGGTAGGGGTGTTCGTGCAGGATTTGATGTGACCAACACGGCATGTTGTGGACAAGGACCATATAACGGGCTCGGCCTTTGCACCCCATTTTCCAACTTGTGTTCTAATAGGGACAAGTATGTGTATTGGGATGGCTACCACCCGACTGAGAGGGCAAATCGACTGGTCGTGAAAGAAATATTCAATGGCACAAAGTACATGAAACCAATGAACCTAAGCACCCTTATGTCTATAGACTCAATGAAAGCATAGTTATTACAATTCTTGCTAAATTGTAGAATTTTCACAAATTTGTGTAGGTTATATGTATGAGAAAGAAAAATCTATATCTATATGTAATACTAAAAGAGTAACTTGGGGGACACTTGTCACATTTTTAAGCCCCCTAAGTTTGTACTTCCCGCCTCTCTCTCCTCTTAAATAGTTATCTAAATTAAAAATTATATATTTTTAATTTTTTTAAGATTAAAAATAGTTATTAATAAATTAAGAAAATATGACTTTTTACTAATGTTCTTTTAGAAAACAAATTTTTATAAAATAAAAGTTTTTCTAAAACATCAAACATTTTTCAAAATATGAAAGATCTTAAAATTGACGTATTTAATTTATAAACTAAAAATAATTAAAATTAGTATTTATAATAATAAATTTTAAAAATGATATTTTTAATAAGGTTTGTTTTAAAAAGTTGTTTAATTTTTTTTGAAAAAAAATAGTATTATTATTTTATTATTTGTACTTGTGACTTATAATTTTTACTCGTATGTAATTTTAATCATATTTTATTTTAAAATATCATTTTATACTTCATAAACTTATATTATAATTAATATTATATATTTTAACTCGTGTAATACATGAGTTTACTAGAATTAGTATTATATAAATAACAATCAACAACAAATCAATTTTATTTTTCAAACTCATGTAATATATTTAGTTTTATTTGTGTTTTTGTATTATTTTAATAATTTCACCTCTCGTGTAATACACGGGTAACTAAAGCTAGTATATATATATTTTGAAAGAAAAAATTAGTTCAAATGTGCATTTTCACTACCTTTGAATACAAAGAAGTCATTTTATATTATATGTTTATAATTAGTTATTCAGGATTTACATTCTACTATTTAAGATATTTATAATGAACCAAGTCACATTCAAATTTAAGCTAAAATAAATAAGAAATTTAGAGAGACAAGCTATCCATTTTGTTCTAGTAACATCGATAGAATTATATATTATATTACTAGCGGTGAGTCGCTGGTAAAACTGATCTTGTGCGTTGAAACAAGCTGAAACTAAATCTTGACCATTTAAACTCGACGGCTACAAAGTAGTTTTGGTGATTTTCAGCGGTTATGTTAGAAGCTTCTCTAATTTCTCTTATAATTTGCGAAACCAAGATGCTTATGAGCTATGAATTCATTATCCTTCACCGGAATAAAATTGCAAACAACCAGACAATTTCTTTCTTGGTTTCTTGCTCGTTAGTTTAAAATTCAACTCCATTTCGACCATCGAGTGCACTTGACTGTTTTTGTCTGTCCCTTGGTTTGATTTCAACCCTTTTGGTGATTGTTAATTTGGAATCACATGAGTTGTTTAGGGATAATTGATTTCTCTTTTTGGTTGGTGATGGTTATGAATCGTAATTTCTTCTTTGGTTGTGTACTGATGTATTTGGGTTTGACTGCAGGTCTTTATTTGTTGCCTTTGTTGCCTAATTCGATTGTGATGTCAGCCTTTAGTTTATGAAGAAATAGTGTTTTGCTTTCCGTTAGTTGTCTTACTTCCAGGTGGTTCAAGCCCAAGTACTTTAAGTTGAAGTGATGTTGAGTCCAAGTCGTTCAAGTAGTTCCAAGTTCAATTGTAAGTCATTTACTTTCAACTTCATTTTTAGTTGCAATCCATTCATGTGCTTTATACATTTTGAATTATTTTTTGGGCATGCTATTATGAAGCGAAAAGTAATTTGTGTAGTCTTTGTAGCAAATGTAAAAATATTATAACAGAGAGTGTGGATTTGAGATACAGAACACAACAAAGAACTATGTTATTATGACTCATTTGTTAAGATAAACATTAGTGATTAAGTGGAAATTATTCTCTTTAAATTTTGAGTTAAAAAAGAGTAGAAAACAAATGTTACTATGTTAGGCTTATGGACATCAAGCGACATAATTTTAATGTTTTTTTACTGTTGTTAACTGCTTTTTGACATTGTCTTCTACTGATTTCATGTTGTTTGCTACTGAATTGATGTTATAGACTATTTATTTGTTATGTTTGTTGTTATATGATGTTGTTTAGCGCTCTTTGTTGTTATCTATTCATCTTTTGTTTTGTATTGGTGTCAATAAACAGCCTAATGAGGCTATTAGAATAAGCCAAATATTAGATAAACTTAAAAAGGTTAATAAAAAGTCATGTAAAATCCTAAGTTTTAATAAAAAGTTAGAAACAATCCTTGGATCAAGATGATGTTCATTGGTTTGTGTATAATCAGTTGGTCATTGTGAATTGGTATATCAAGTGTATTAGCAAACTGGTTTGAGAATTACACAAGAATAAAAACAATTCTCATTAGGCTCATTAGGCATGAAACCCGCCACCAAGTGCTAGGAGTATTTCTAGTATAGTAAGTGATTGGCAAAATTTTCGCATAGTAATGAACAATGAAATAAGTAGATTTCACCTTTGATTATTTTTATTTCTTTACATATGTTTTCTTATGGAACCGAGGGAGGCAGGGAGTAATAATTAAATATTCATTATGTTTCTATACAATATTCATGGTTTGCAGGAATGATTTTAGCCGGAAAACACAAGATTATTCAAGCCAGCATGAATAAACCTTTAACAAGTACTTATTAGTGTATATCCAGTCATGCAGATGCCTCTATATACGTCAAAATGACTAATACATTTGACAAGTAATATTAACTTCACTATTCTAATAATAGTTCATTTTTTTTATATATTTTAGTTTTTAACGCATTCAGTTTAACAAGGTATTTGAGAGTCTTGATTATAAATGTTCATGCACTCTCAATGTATAAAGGCGTGACGATTTGTTGCAAAAAAATGTAGGTAGTGATGACAAATAAATTCAAAATTTTATTAATGGTTTTATGCATAGAATACATGGAAATTTTTGTGGAAGCTTTGGACATATTTTCTCAAACAGTAGCAGAACGTCAGTAGCGTCGCTCAACAATTCTTGGATGCCAAGGAGGAAGAAACTAGGAAGAGGCAAGTATTGTTTCGTCTTAAATTTTGGTACACTTATGATATTATTAATTTCATATCATCGTAAATTTAGAAGGATATGAATCGTATTACAAGGAGTGAAGACGGTATTAGTTTTTCTATGCAAGGCTTGGTTACACTAGAATCAAGAATTTGGGTTTAACTTATGTTTCTTTCATGACATTCAGCTTGCTTTGTGATTGTTCAAGTTCAAATACTTTCCTCAAACTACTATAGCATAAAAAGTTTGTTGTTGTGAAAGCTGCTAACTTGGGGCCACTTAAGGAGATACACAAGAATTTATAGAATTTTATAGAATGTGGTGAGGTGATGACAAAGAGAATGCCATGACAAATGGATCAAGAAAAACATATATTGTTTTGAATGAAAAAAATAGCTATGCTTATGACAACAAAATACCCGATCACCGGACGGGTATAATACTAGTTAATTTGGAGATGCAATTCAACCCACGATTTATTTGTTTAACATAAGACAGTTTTAAACATTGTTTTGAAAACCGGACCGGACCGGCCGGTCCGACCAGTTGGACCGGGAACCGGACTCTGATCCAGTCCGGTTCGGTGTTTAAAACCGTTTTAGTGTTGAACCAGTGGTTGGACCGGTTGAACCGGCGGTTGGACCGGGAACCGGACCGGTTGAACCGGTTTTTTTATATATTTTTTTATTTTTTTTGTAATTTTTACATATATTTATAAAAAATACTTATAATTTTATCCGGTTCTTATATACGGTCCGACCGGTTGAACCGGTCCGACCATCGGACTGGTAAGACGTCCGGTTCACTGTCCGGTCCGGTTTTAATAACATTGGTTTTAAATTTAAAAGAACAACAAAATGACTGCATGCCTCACTTTTAAATTAAAGTTGGTTACATGAAATCTTGCTTTTTTATAAGTTGACAGCGTTGTACGTGCAACACGACTTTTATGATTGATCTTAGTTTGTGATTGTACTGGCAAGATATTGTTAAATGATTACCATCATCACAAGACCAACAATTCGTATCGATCTCTTATAAATGTTTAGTTGAGTTCTGAAAATGGGGAAAGGTCCCCTTCACGTATGTAGGTTTATATTTATATTTAGAGATATAACAGTAATAACCTTCAACTATCAAGTTATTTAATTTGCACCGTTTCAATTCCTACATAAAGGAATCATTTAGTCTGATTTGAGTCACATAAACATACCACACCCGTTCTTGAAAGAAGCTTTTGTCTTATCTGATTTAAGATTTTAAGATACCACATTATATATAACTTTAATCTATAAATAATATATCATAATTCAAAAGATAATCCATAAGACTCCAATTCAAAAAAAATACAGCTATTTCTTCTAGAATATTATATCACAAAAAGGACTAGTTTCACGATTTACTCATTCCATAAGGATCAATAAGCATTCAAGTTTGTTTAGATGAACTTGAATTGCGACTTTAATAATTCTATTATTGATCTTTATCACCTTCTTTTGATTATCTTTGAACATCATCATATCTTAAATCGGAGCCCTATGTAGTCACATATATAGTCTTTTGGTTTCAATTTATCATTGTAATCGATATTGCAAAGAAGAAATAAATTGGAGATTAGAACAAAGAGTGGATATATAAAACAAGAAATACAACACCATCAGTCATGTAAATACAACCATCAAGTAGTCTATATATTAACATACTGTGACTATTCATAACAATCTTGGCACATCCTCGTAAAACCGATTATTGGCAAGGGATGGAATCTTCCAAAGTAAACACTAAACACTAAGATACATAAGGCACACTTATAGTTGTAGCTACCTTGAACTATTATTAAAAGAACCCCTTACGAGTGGGCTTCCTTTTAGGATAGTCGACAAGCAGAACCCCGCCATACATGTTAGCCGCCTGGTAGGAATCTATCACCATGTCTGTCTTTTTTGCTGGTACTTGTTGCACCAAATAAGCCTGTTGGGGTTTGTAATGACAGGGAAACATTTGTGTTGGGGTTCTGCTTGGTGGAGCAACTGGTGACGGAGACTTCATGTTGTGCCGCGCTCCAGGGAAATTATCTTCCAGGAGAGCGAACGCTTCGACTCCTATTACAGAAATATCAGTTTTTGGTTTCTGACAATACGACATTTTATAGCGAGCAAGTTTGATTACAAGAGAAGATTGAAGTAGTTTTTATGTTGTGTTTTGGGATGGTGTGTATGCCAGAGATATATGTTGCGCCTTCATATATAGCAATCTAAAAGTAATAGTTCAACAGTAATGGTATCTTTTTTTCATTTTTTATATATATTTGTGTTCCTTTTTAGTTAAAGCATAACTAATATTCTTATTTATGTATTGTTATATATCAATTGCTTATTCCTTTAAGAATATGTGTTGTTATCAACATTATTGCTTATTCCTTTAAGATTAAGAAAAACAATCAGGTTCCTGCCTGCAAGTTATAAAGGAGAATTCAAACTGGTATGCATTTAAGTCCATGCACTTATTAATAATTTAAGACACATGGAAGCCATGTGAATGACAAGTGAAAGTTAATTAGGGTGTTAAACCCGTAAACTTAAAAAGGTCATGTTCACGGGTTAGACACGGATCCGAAAATCATATCATACATATGAACCTAATATCTTAAGAATATTCTTAGGATGACATAAACACAAGTTGTTTAATCTGATTTTTTTAGTATATTAATACTCTAAAGTATAAACTATAAATAAAAAACACAAAGGTATTTTCTCTCTAACTTTTAAAATACCTAACCTGACCTAAATACGTATTTTAAAAATAATATAACAGGTTAAACATGCCGACACACGACCCAGCCAAGCCAATTAACCCGAACCCGGCCAATTTAGCTAAATGTGTTCTAACTAATTACAACCCGTTTAAATTAATATGTGTTAGGGTTTTCGTGTCAGTCTCGGTAATATTTACCATAGTATAGATCTTATTGTAGAGAGGGGATAGAGTCAAATTAAAACACAATGAAGATGAACTAGATTGGATGCAATCATGCAAATGCAAAGATGGGTCGGGTATATGAGTATGTCCATATCTGTCACTAGTTATCTTTGTAGTATACCATACACTTGGACCAATATATAATCGGTATAGGTCTATGTATTATTCTCTTGTTAGCGTGTTGATTAAAATAGAATTTTGAAAAGATGTTTATTCTTTTTTCAATCTGTAAATTTAATCATAATTCCTTCCCCATTAATTGTTGGAGATATATACCCTTCAATTATTTACCAAATGGTGACGTACCCTCCCCTGACGTACGCATTGTTATCACGTGTTTTTGGTTTTGGAATTGAACGACTTCTAGTTATGTTTATCGTGTTTAGAGATCTCTCTAGTGCTTTGTGTTTTAGGCTTTTACTTTGTGATATTATGAGCATCTCCTATTCCTATATTTATAACGATTTTATAACGATCACGAGGTTATGTTGTATACTTATAGCATTCATAATGGAATCTTTAAAAATATGTGAGTGTGTTTTTTATATTATATGAAATAGTTTTGAGTGGTTGTGAGTGAAGAAGAAAGAAAATATTACTGTTATCGATATATTTAAGGAATCACTGATCAATCCCTATAAATTTTTTAATATTTTTAAAATTCTTAATGTTCACAAAGATAACATATACAAATTTATAATAAAAGGTTTATGATAATAACATAATGGTATTTCTTGTGTAATTTTTTATTACCTTCAATTTTGGTCCCTAATTCTAAAAGCACTTACAATTTGCTATCACGAACAACGAGGTGGAGTGTGTAGGACGAACTCAGATAGGTTATTGACGGAAAGGTATCAAAGTTCATTTTTCACCTTTTCTAACTATATATAATTATAAAGAAACAAAAAGAACAGTTGTTTTGTAATTTAGCCCCTTTATATTTGGATCTGCAGTTGTAGATTCAATGTAATGTTTGGTTGTTATAATTTATAAACAAGAAAATTGTTTATATATCATATAAGTTTTATATTTCCAGCTACAAATTATAATGATTTCTCATATATTTACAAGTATTTAACCTTGAATTATATCATAATTTTTAATCGTATTTATCGATAATATTGTTAGGCAACCCTTTGTAGCTATTAAATTATGTAGCACTTAATTCTCTTATTAATACAAAAGTAGTTCTTTTGATTTATATTAATTTAGTAAACTTGAAGTATTTATCATAAAACTAAATAGTTGATCTAAAACTAATAACATGCTTATGAAATGTATATCGTATGATAAGAAAAAAGTAAAGTAAGGGTGCATGTAGTTAAGAATTTGTAAGGGTCCATACCACATAAAGGTTAGTTTTCTCTTATCTCTTATAGTTTCATGCATAATGAAAAATCTTTTTCTATGATTAACTCATTAACCTTAGTCTTGCCTTTCAGAATACAAACGGTCTTTTGGGACCTTTGTTCATTTTAATTTTCTTAATTTTATCTTTACCTTATCTGGGAAAGTAACAAATCAAAACAAAGATGGTCTCACTGACCAAAAGAACAAGATTAACTTAATACAACCACCAGTGATATTATTATACGGTAATTGATTTCAACATTAATCTTGATGCATCCACGCAACACCTTCTAATGGCAAGGGATGGTATCCAAGATCTTAGATACATACACACACATATATAAAGCTTAACTAGAACTACTAAAAAAAGAAACCTTTACGAGTAGGCTTCCTTTTAGGATACTCCAAAAACATAGTCCCACGATATATCTTAGCAGCCTCGTCACAACTTATCACTCTCTCAGTCATCCTAGTCGTCACTGGTGCTTCATACACTTGTTGTTGAACCACATAAGCCTGTTGTGGTTGGTACTGATGATAGTGAAACACATGCTGGTTTGAGGACTGGCGCCCACGAGGGAAAATATCATCTATGACATCAAACGTTTCTTTCCCGATCTTAGCAAGGTCAGTTTTGTTCTTGGAAGCATACGAATACGCCATTTTAAATCGGGGAGAAGTTGTGCAAAATGTAGGTATAGAATTGAAGTTTGCTTTGGGATGCATGTAAGAGACCAAATGCCTTGATTTATATAGAACTGAATGCTTAGTGAAACTATTAAGAAATTACTAGTATTCTTAGAAACTGTAGTATTCTTTCTAGCTTTTTTGGTGAGATCTATTCTTTAGTTTGGCAGGTGGAATAAGATGCTTTCTGGACTATTCCTTTTGGATTACAACATTTGCAGAATTGCTTCACTTCCTTCTTTTATAAGTTTGTTTGGTTATTTTTAATTGCATCTATCAATAAATCATCCTTTTGTATAACTCTTGTTTGTTAAATTTCATTTCTACTTCATAAAGTGTTTTCTTTTTGAACAACAGATGACTTTTATTAAACTTCTAGCGAGACGCTAGGAACAAGAAAACCTTACAATAATGGTCTAAGAAGGCGCCTTAATTGAATAGGGATTTTGTTCAATTGTTTGATATTTTCAGATAGATTTCAAACAAAGTCTACATGATTAATCAAGTTGAATAAAGATATCTCACCAGAATTACAAGGGACTTTTTCCACAATGGAACTAAACTAGGAGCATTGAACTAACAAGTGAGTGATTGATTCAACTTCTGTTTTGAAGGGAACAAAGAACCAATTAGTGCAAGTCAATATTCCTGTTGTCCAGATTTTTCTTTGTTGCAGTCGCGTATCACAAATAACGCGTAAGACCAGAATGTTAACTTTTTATTGGATCAACTTAGACCATTCGTCAACTAACATCAGACCGAAGATCGACATGTCCCTGCTTAGATTCCATCTTCGACCATCGATGAAATCCGACTGAAGATTGAAATGCTCATGCTTTGATTGGACTACAAACAGAATGGACAGAAAAAATGTGAATTTTTGATACTCTGCCCAAGAAACAAGACAACAACACATGACATGAGTACCTTTAAATAACAACATGATACTATCACCTTTTGTTTTTTTGCAAAAGCATTTCTCAGGACTTTGAGAACTCTACAAATTATGATATTCCCAAACCAAAATACTTCTAACGTTAACCATTTTGGCCCCTGTTTATAAGTTTCAGTGATGACAGGTACCCATTTTTTGTAATCCACTAACAGACTATAACAAACTTAAAAGCAACTTAACTTCTCTTCATAATTGGAGAGTATATTATTTAGGGTGTAATTACACGAATGGTCCCAGTGATTTAAACAAACTTATGGAATTGGTCCTTAAATTATAAAACTTATGTTATGATCTCTCATATTTAATTTCTCTTTCTTTTATGATCCAAAAGTTAACCTTTATTAAATATTAATTATTAGAGTTTAATTATGCATGTGAGTAGGACAACTAAGGAAAATTATGTAAATTAATTAGGAATTTTACTATTTTAGTCAAAGATAAGGATTCTTTTTTCGAATCCATGTTATTACGATGAACAATGGATGTTCAATATTCTTGATACACCTTATTTCCTATTTAATTCTCATAGTTTAGTTCAACTGATTTCTTGTTTAGTTCACACTTATTTATCTAATTTCCTGATTAGTTCTGTACAAATTACTACACATGATTAATTCAATCACAGATGAAAGTTAGACACTTAATTAAATGATTAGTTCATTTGATAAAGTTATTTGTATATGTGTAGTGTCATATAAGATTACATCTTAGTGTTTAGTGTTTATTGTACCACACACATACATATAACTTTATGTTCATATTTTACTTTTCGTCTTTCCACCAAGGGAATAACAACAATCATCCTTTATATTTATTTTTTGTGACAATTTTCATCACTTCCTCTAATTTTCAGCTAAATCTGAAAGTTTGAAAACTGTTACAAAACCATGAACGTAAGGATGATTTTTGTTATTTTCTTAGAGAAAAATGATGAAATTGTTATAAAATTTAAACATAAAGATTGACTTATGTTATTTTTTTAGTTTAATGACAAAAAATGAAATCTATTATATCCATAAACAATGAATATGTAATTTACTTTAAAATAGTGTTAGGTTGAAACTTGATTTTTAGTTAGAGTAAATTACAAATTTTGTCCTTTAAGTATGCTTAAAATTACAAATCTTGTCCTTAAACTTTAATAATTACACTGAGTATCCTTTATTTGAAAATTTGTAACGTTTTTTATCCTTTTTACTAACGGCAGTTAACTTTTTCTATTAAGTTTTTGTAAATACCCATTTTACCCCTAACCATCAAAAAGACAAAATATGTAATTTTTATGAATCTTTTATTTTTTTCTTTGTGTGCTTCTTTTATTAACTTTACTTTTCATTATTTTTATATTTTTAACCACTTTTTATTTTAAATACTTATCTTAAATATTATTAACTAGTTATTTTTAATCATC
>BJCM01210154.1:0-11549 GCA_018326385.1 Flaveria bidentis | reverse complement strand
CGTCGGCCGTAACCCGCCACCACCAAACGACGGCCGCAACCTGTCACCACCACCAAACGTGGACCGCAACCCCCCACCACCACCAAATGTGGACCGCAATCCCCCACCACCACCAACCGTCGGCCGCAACCCGCCACCACCACCACCACCCTTCGGCGGCAACCCGCCACCACCAATCGTGGGCCGCAACCCTCCATCACCACCACCACTCGTCAGCCTCAACCCGCCACCACCACCACCCATCGGCCACAACATGCCCCCACCATCACCTGTTGGTCGCAACCCTCCACCGCCACCACCAAACGTGGGCCGCAACACACCACCACCACCAAATGTGGAACGCAACTCGCCACCACCACCAAATGTGGGCCGCAACCCACCACCACCTCCAAACGAGGGTCGCAACCCGCCACCACCACCAATCGTCGGTCGCAACCCGCCACCAACACCAATCGTGGGTCGCAACCCGCCACCACCACCAAACGTGGGTCGCAACCCGCCACCACCTCCAAATGTGGGTCGCAACCCTCCACCATCACCAACCATTGGTCGCAACCCACCACCACCACCAACCGTCAATCGCAACCCGCCACCGCCACCAACCGTTGGCCGCAACCCACCACCACCAATCGCCGGCCGCAACCCGCCACCACGCCCACCCGTTGGCCGCAACCCACCGCCACCACCACCCGTCGGCCGCAACCCGTCACCACCACCACCCGTTGGTCGCAACCCGCCCTTGCCACCACCACCCGTCGGCCGCACCCCACCACCACTAACATCAGGAGGCCGGACCCCGCTACCACGCACCCCAGGAGGTCGCACGCCACCCACACCTTCACCCATAATTCGTAACCGACCCCCACCGCCATCCACACCCGGAGGTCGCACCCCGCCACCACCCACACTTGGAGGCCGAACTCCATCTCCACCCACAGCTGGCCGACGCACCCCGCCACCACCTTCAAGCAGAGGTCGCACCCCACCACCACCTTCACGCAGAGGTCGCACCCCACCACCACCAACATCAGGAGGCCAGACCCCGCCACCACGCACACCAGGAGGCCGCACACTTCCCACACCTTCACCTACTTTCCGCAACCGACCCCCATTAACACCAGGTGGTCGCACCCAATCCCTTCTAACCCTCCCCTCCAATACTTAGATTATGCACCCTGAGCCATGATGATAAGATATTAATCATTAAAAATATCTGCTTTGATTGAATAAGATGTCATATATGACTTTAAATTATAAGAAACTTCTTTACATTTTATACTTATCATTTTCCAAGGTATAATAAGCATTGCATGTGTAATCAATAGCCTATGATTCCATGTAATGATGTTTCAATAATACAGTAGAACACTTTCTATATTACATTTGAAGTCTTATAAAAAATAAATATTTTGATGTTATTTTGGCATGATATAACTTGTTTGTGTTGTGCTGTTTACTACTATAACAAACTAAGAACCGCAATATGACTAATATAACCATAATTAGAATTTAACTAATACCAACAATTTTATCTCAAAATCAAAACAATAAAATATGATATTTTATCATGTTGAAGGAAGCTATAAAAACTCTAAGAAGAACTAAAAGAAAAGTACTAAGGATTTGGTGACGGATATTACATAATTCTATGTTAGTATTTAAAGAATTTGTATAGGTTTGGCATGTGTCGTATATAGAAAGGATAAATAGATAAGGTTAGTGCTTGCTTAAGTAAGGATTTAGTTGAATACAAGGAATTAGTTGATGACTATAAAACTACATACGTTGCTAGGGGTAGTGAGATGCGGGTACGCGTCCAACACTGCCTACATTGAGGTAGTTACTCCAATAAATCATCCAAGTGGGAGTCTGTTAGATATTAGATGCCTGATCATTGATACTGTTAATGTTGCTATAAAGGTATGACCTAAAGAGTTACACTTTAGAAAACAACATAAGAGTAATATCTAATTATTACATGTTATGGTTTACAAAAAGATAATTAAATTAATGGTGTTTATTATTTTGAGAAATAATCATTGACTAATTATTTAATGAAATAATATATAAAAGGGATTTAACGATTTAAATTTTAATTGTTAAATTTTTGTACATTCATGGGTTTAGTTAATTAAATGGTATTTAGTGAATCATAAGAGTCGTTGGAAACTAATTGAGAATTACCAAGAGAGTTAAAGTTAATTATATAGGGTGCAAAATGTTACAATTATAAATATAAACAAGAGATAAGAGGGAAACCCTAATCTCCTATTCTTTTCCCTCGCAAGCTACCACCCTCCCCCCTATGGTTCCTTTGGCCGAGTAGCGAGCCACCACCGTCATCGGTTTTTGACATGTGTTGCGAAAGTTGTAAGATTTGATCTTTGTCATAAATCTAGTCATCTGAGATGGAGGTTGCTTGCAAGGTGTGAAGTTTTGGTTGATCGTTAAAGGTATAATTTTAGACACCTTATGGGTGCGTTTAATGTTTGTTTAACCACGTGTAATGGATGCCCATTTTTAGGTGTTAATTTTAATTAACTAAACATTTAAGATTTCTTACAATTTTAAAACTCAAAAAGTTTCAAACTTTACTAACAAGTTTAAGGCTTGAATGGTTAAAACTACACCCGACAATTTGTACCCAAGTGAGTATATTTGGGTTGATTTAGGTAGTAATAATGAAGTAATGAATTGGATTGGGTTAAGCTATATTTTCAAGAAGGTCAAGTTGGGTAACTCTAAAACTAGAAAAAGTGATCAACGGGTCAAGATGAGTCATAAAAAACAAGGAACGGGTCAGAATGGGTTGATTAGATTTTCTCATAACCCATCTTTATCCACCTTATCTCTTCTCCAAAATCACACATAGTCTCACATATAAGTGATAGCGATAAACATATTGGATTTATGAATGGGTCAAGATTGGTTTACGGGTCATATGAGATGAATGGGTCGTCAACCGGACGTTGTAAATTGGAGCTCCATGATGGGAATAAAATGCCACAATATAACTGCACAACACACATCTACCATCACAATGTAGCTTATCTTTTTTCTTATAACCATTTTCTTAAAGTTTGATTTTAAATATGTTTGTTTAGTTGTACCTTAAGGTAGTAGGGTTGTTCACGATCCGAGCCGAGTCGAGCGGACCTTTGCTCGTGCTTGTCTTGTTTTCAAACCGAACCAAGCCGATTGGCTCGTTTAAAACCGAGCGGAAAATTGAACGATCATTTTTTGGCGTTAAATTTCCGAGCGAGCGTTGAGCAAATGCAAACGAATGGCGAACAGTTTATATAACCCAACTATTTTGTGTGTCATAACATTTATATTGCAGTAAATAAGGTTTAATTACTTAAAAATCAATCACATTTCATTACATAATATTTTAATGGATGACAATACATTGTGGCTAATGATGAAGTTAATGTTGTATCCGATAAGGCGAAGAATATATTGCAGATAACAATGACGGTGAGAGCAGGATATTATCTCTTAACGTCTTAGGATTTCACTTTTATGTTATTTTTAATGTATAATTTTTTATTAGGTTGATTGATCAATTATACATAAATATAATTATATATATGTATAAAATGGGTCAAATATACTAGAGTGCTAAGTATAAACTATACATACATATTAATTCGATTCAAACAAAACCGAGCGGACTTTTGTGCTTGGCTCGGTTACAAACCGGTCCGAACCATCGGCTTGTTAACAACCAAGCAAAAATTCGAACAAACATTTTTCGAGCAAATTCCGAAAGAACATCGAGCGAGCGTCAAGCGGTTTAAACAGCCCTACCTTAATGTATTAGAGTAATACCTAATTATATTTTTACTTTCATTATGTATAAAATTGTTAATCAATGTCATTTTTTGAATCCAACATATTTTGTCTCGGCCCATCCTAACCCAAACCCATCAAAACCAGAATCCATTCTAATATATTTTTAAATTAATACATTCTAAACGAAACCCACCTTAACCTGAACCCGTTCAGACCTGACACTCGACCCAACCCAACCCACCATCTTGCTAGGTATAGTTAAAACCAATAACGATGCCCAATATAAATAAACGTGGGTTAGGACAACAACATGACAAAAGAAGAACGTAAAAAAGCTGCAAAACTAAAAGAGAGAGATGTAGTGGAATTTAAGTCGCTGGTGATTGAGTTCAATATCAACTAGACATACAATCTAATTCAGAGTGCATATTGTGTTATGATTATAGTGAATTGATTGACAAGGTAAATATTAATTTAAATTTTTTAACACATATTTTTATACTAATGTAGTAGTTTTTTGTGTTTTTTGAAAGTATGGGACAACGAAAGATGGAAGGCATGATTGAACTATTCTTGGTAAGTTGGTATAACTTTCTCCCAAATTTGTGTATACTTAATAACTAACACCTTAATCAACCATCATTGTGGACCGTAAAGAATTGTGTAGAACCCACTATTGTCGGACATTTTGATAAAGATGCCCTTAAAGAGTGTGGTGGGGATAGGGGAGGGTTGGTAGGTTTTGACGATGGGTGATTGAAGTATTGGTAAGATTATTTTTTCAAATAGTAAATTTTTATATGATTATATATTGTTCATAAACTAAGTTTTATTTTATTTTATTAAACTTTAAGAAACTAATAAATAAGCTACTTGTTACAAACTATACATATTTGAATTGTGCATTATTATTAGTTATTATGTTTTTTTAATATTATTATGTTTTTCTAAAATGATAAATTCCGAAAAATATAATGATAGAATAGCATTGATGTGTATCTCTAATTTGTAAAACACAATAATAAGTTAACATCTAATTAATCTAATATATTAAAAATAATGATAAAATAACCCATGTCTCATTGTGTCTTTTGGTCGTTATTATGTTATCTTGAACACTATAAGTTTTAACGGATAGTAGTGAAATAACATCATTGTTTACTTCTAATAGTAAAACACAATGATAGATAACACCAATTTTATATAATCTATTAACAAAATAATGACAAATATAACACATTGTGTTATCTTCAACACTATGACTTTGAAATACATTGGTGAAAGTATATCATTATATACTACTAATTGTAAAACATAATAATGGATAACAAGTTTATAATCTATAAAAATACCAACAAAAACAATACAAAATGATCTAAAAAGTAAAACATAATGATTAATACACATAACAAATGATATAAAATATATGACATAATAAACATATAAAAACAATAAGTTGATATATTAGACACAATAAATAAAATGCCATCCTCTTTATAATAATAGGAGACATGTCAAGCTCACAATCTTTCTTAACCTTTTTAGATTAGACATCATTTATAGTAAAACCCTACCGCTATAATTAAAAGGGTTAATCATGTAATTTTACAAATATAGAAAAAAATCATAATTTATGTAAATGTATTGCTATTTGGATTTGATTCATTTGCTATTATTCAATTCACGAATCCAAGACTTGACATTTCAACTTTTCATCTTCGCATCTTAGTGGGGAGAAGGATGGACTCGGTTTCTTGTTATGATCGGTAACCCGTTATGAATGAGTTGTATAATAGAGACCATTGACTCTAGTAACCATCTATACTGTATTAGGATTAGGTTCCACTCGATTATGATAATTTAACTGAAGAATTTTTTTATATTTCATGTAATGCCTGATTATTTCCTTTGAAGCCAAAGAAAGAAGAAAAAGAGAAAGAAAAGAAATAAAGCCCAAAGTCGAGGGACCAATCTTGCCAAAATGGGAAAATCTTTGGAGGAGTGGGGGTATAGAAGGGGCATGGCTTCCCACACCCCTCTCCCACACTCACTCCATTCAGCCAAGAGAAGAAGGGGAGAGAAAGGGCAAAAAGCTTCGGGTTTTCTTGGATTCTAGCGTGAAAGTCGAAGGCAAGCGGGTTTGTAGGAAGCTATACTCGAAGGGGCTGTTATATGAGTTCTAGGACCCCTCTTTTACATGTTTTCAACTGATTTTGGGGCTGGAACACATGGCAAATCGTTTTTGGTTATGTTGGGTGTAAAACCCATATGTATGTGTTTGTGTGTGTGTGCGATTCGGGTGGGGTTTGATTTCGGGCTTGGTTGTGCTTGAATGATGTTGTGGTTGTGTTTCTAGGGCTTAGGATGGTTGGTTTTAGCCTAGAGCACGTTAGAAAGGGGCTGGAAGCCAAAAAATGCAGTGCAGGTTTGAAGGGGACTGCATTCTACACCCAGCTAGGGCTATGCGACTGGAAGCCATTTGACCGAATGGCATGCGACTGGAGGCCATACGGCCAAAAGGCATGCGACTGAAGTCCATGTGCATGGGTTCCATGCGACTGAGGTTCATACGCATGGGAGTCATGCAACTGAAGGCCATGCGACCGAGAGTCATACGCATGATGGTCATGTGACTGAAGGAAATGTGGATGAGGGTCATGCGTCTGGGGGAAATGCGGATGAAGGTCATACGACTGAAGCCCATACACCCGAATACCATGCGACTGTGGTTCATACGCATGGGGGTCATGCGACTGGAGGCTATGCGACTGGAAGTCCATGCGCCTAAGTGTTCATTCGCCCATAGTGTCCATTCGTCTTAGTGTTTTCATACGCATGGGAGGCCATGCGACTGAATAGGGGCCATACGCCCAAATAGGGCACATGCGCCCGAAAGAACATAGTTTATTTTCTGACTTTCGGGGGAAAGTGCAGATGTAGGTTTTGACTTGGGAGGTTCCCGGAGGTTCATATAAGTTGACTTTTAAGGTCATAGACGTTGTGATGGGCTTGATGTATGTTGGGTTCTTATGCACGATTGATGATGTATGATGTTGTATATTTATGCATGATGGTATGTGTGATCTATGTTATGTATGTATGATGGTGCCGTGTACGGTGATGTTTGTATGTTTATGTTGATGTTCCTTATTATGTGTGATTATTTTCCCATGGCTTTACGTTGAATGTTAATGAATGAAATGGAAGTATTATGTAACATAAAGTGGAAGATAACGAAAAGAGGAACGAAATGAAAGAATGCATGCATTAATGAATGAATGAAAGAACGAAAGGCTTGCAAGCAAATGTGTAGAGGTTCACACTCAGTGAGAAGTGTTAGCTCAACCGTGTGTGGGTTAGCTTCCCTATGAGGATGCACACTGGGGCTTAATCCGTGTGATTAAGAAAATGTATGGACGTTCACACCCAATGAGGGGTTGTCAGCTCAACTGTGTGCGGGTTAGATACCCCACGAGGATGCACACATGGGTTCAATCTTTGTGATTGACCATATGTATGTGGTCCTTGTTGTGTAACCCTAGATGAATTGCTTGGTGCTCTAGAGGGGGGTTAAGCACATGATAGGACCTAGATGGATACGAAAGATAATAAATGTACGAAATAAACGATGATGAAGATAATAACTATTATCTATGTGTACGTACGATGTGTGATCACATTCTAAAGCCTGGTATGATTTGAAAGAAAGTAAAGAATGGTTTTCTTAAATGAAAGATAAAGTATGTTTTATTTTAAAACTAGAACTCACTCAGCAACACTGACTTTTATGTGTTTCCAGTTGGCAGGTAATGTTGCTAAGGATGGCACGGGGCGGCTACTCAGCTCTTATTAGATGACATTCTTTTGTATAATGTTTTTGCATTGTAATGCGAATGATCGATATTTTGAAATGAATGATTGTATTAACTTGCAAAAGCATTTATAATGAAAGGAAGAGTTATTTTAATGTTCCGCTGCGATGTTATATGAAAGTTAAAGGAAATTATATGTTTTATGTGCAATTATAACCAGTTGTGAGCGTCCCGGGAACGATGCCTTACATTTCAAAGAGAATTTCATCAATTTACTTGAAATAATGGAATTAATGTTTTCGAATGAAATTGGTAGTTTCTTAAAACCTTGGGGAGCTACATGCAAAAAAGTTTTTTTGCTTTGGATGAAAATAACATATGTGACCAAACCAGATAGAGGAAAACGTATCTCACTCTTTCTTAAATTATATTATTAAGTAATACAATTTTAAACTTTCTTTTCTATTTTCAAAATTAAAATAAATAAGATATGTAAATTGAAAATATTGAATTTTAATGTTACCTTCTGCCGATAAATCCATCTTATTATATATTATATTATATATATATATTAACATATATGTTAATAAACGAATGATATGAACAGTGCCAGGTGTTTTAGGAACTTTTTTGGTGTTAGTACGTGGCCTCATGTGGTGCATTCTAGGTTCACATCTAGCCAGCTCATATGACACATTTGTCTGCAGACTTATTTTTTCTCTCTCTTGGATCCTCCATTTCTTTCTTTTTCACCCTAGAATTATCACTTTCTTACAGGCTGCTTCTCACTTAGATCCAGGACTTTGGTATGATCTTCATTTTCATCTTTAAGTCTTTGGGTTTACCACACGACCACCGCCGTCTACTGGTCGTCGCCACTCGTTCTGGCCATCGCCGACGATGGTTTGTTGTGGTGTTGGCTCGCGGCATCGTCTGTTGCTGTGACAGTGGCTCTGTTTCCGTTTCATCTCCCCTCTGTGGTTGAGGCGGGGCTGGCGGCGGTTGTCCACGACTCAGTCGTCGATCAACGTCACCATTGTCCTCAGTGTTGTGGCGGTATCTAAGAGGACGGGGAGGTTTTTAGGGCTTTGTGGTGGGAAATTGGTCTAAATCACCATGGGATTTTTGGGGTTTTCTCGCCGAGTCTGGTTCCTTCACCACCGGCTGTACCAGTTTTGGTATACCGCCACATCCGAGCCCCGATATCTTTCGTTGATGTCGCCCACTCATGCTTTGCGTACCCGCTGATTGTTTTGGCTGTTACTTTCTACTGCATGTGCGGGTCTTTGTTAAATCTTTGTTCTTTCTGGTCTTTGCCGGTTTTGGTTGGTGGTTGTGTGTCGACTTGGCCGTGAAGGAGGTTCATATGCGTGTGCTACGCTTTGATGATGACGACGACTATTCGTCTGAGACCCCTATCCTTATGTTCGATTTTGAGGTTTATGTGAAGGAAGTTCATATGTGGTGCAATGATTCATTGAGCCTTATGGTTTCGTTTTATTTGGGCTTTTGCTCAAATCAACATACTGTTAACGGTGATGATGCTCACATTATGTGTTCTTCTGATATCTTTGGTTTGGTTGATTGATTTACGGCTATGATGATATGTATAAACTGATGTCAGGTTCTTTGGCTTGGCAACCATTTTCGGTGTGCAGCCGGGACCGATCGTGTGTTCTGAGCCGTATTGACAATTGCTTTGCTATTGTTTTTAACAGTTGTCTTTTGGCTATGACGGCAAAACCCTATGTCTGAGTTTCGATGTTTCCATAAGACGCGCAGCGCGCGTCCGGGTTTACAACTAGTATAGTTAAAAAACAAACTAAATGAATAGTTGGGTTATTGTTGTTTGTATTTTGATCACATATTTTTATGGGTTTTTACATTTTGTTCCTTCATACCTACCTTATATACATGCATAAAAAGAGAAATTTTTTGTATAGAAAAATAATATAACTAATAGTGTTGGTGCTGGTGGTTGGCCGCCGCATCCTCGCCGACAAGGGTTTGACCGATGGTGCCAGTGGCGGTGGAGGCGATGATCGACCTTCGTTTCCTCGCCACCTGAAGGGACCTACGATCAACGAATTGGAGTTATTCTGGACATTACATTGTCACTTTAAAAAAAACATACAAAACATTCACCATGACATCCATTTTATATAAATGTGTGACATACTAGCGGCTCGCAAGGTAAAATAATAGTTAGTTTTAATAATATTGATATAAAAACTCAAGACTTTTTACCAAAAGGGTGTGGACAAAAACTTTATTTACAATTTACCAAAGTAGTTTAAAAAATTACCAAAATAGTGTTTTTTTAATTTTGTTTTCGTCTCCTATTTTATAGGATTATTTACATCATATCTTTTTATTGTTTTTTCAAGTCTTTTGAGATGATTTCTATAAATTTTTAGAAATATCATTATATAGATTTTTTAGCTTTCTAAAAATATTTTTAAGTTGTTATAAAATGTTTTACAAAAACGAATTTTAAACTGTATTATAGTAGTAATAAAATAGAAAATATATTTATGTACCTTTTCTTAAACGTAAATATTTTTCTTTTCCTAAATAGAAATATTTTTCTATTTCTCTAACTTGTTTTGAAATGTATAATCTCAGACATTTCAGGTGCCCTCTTTTTACAAAGCAAATTATATATTATATTGTATATTATGTTTTTGTTTTTTTTTTAATTTCTGTTTGGATTTAAGTTTTTTTTCCAAATAATTTATAACATTGATTTACTTCCTAAAATATATATAAAACATAACTTTGATTCTAACAAATTTTTTGTTAAGTTGTATTCAGTTTGCCTAATTGCAATATGTGCTTTTCATATTGTTTGGAGAAATATCTCGTTTATGATTCTATACTAAATTTCTAGAGCTATACATATCATAAATCTTACATGCAATAAAATATATATATATGAAAATATATTTTCTCGATGATATAATAACGTGTATTATATTAGATTTAAAGTGATTTTCATTTTCATTGCTCGATCGAGAAATATTTTGCATTCATCTTCAAAACTTTTCTTTTCTAACACCAATATAATATAAAAAATCGTTTTTGAAAAAACCTTTAATAAAAATTAATAAAAATATTTAAGCTAAAAAAGTTCTAATTAAACTCATTTCTAAACAAATTGGTGTTGGCCATTATTAATCCGTCAGTGTTATGTTGCAACAAGTCAAATTATCCATAGCAATTTTCAAATCAAATTATTTTACAAGACAAAGGATCATGGTGAAAATTTAACCTCAAAAGCCGAAATGAAAATGTTTTTGAAGATAATTGAGTTTTTTTCCCGAAAAGATGTAAATGGTAAAATTATTTATCAAAATAATACAGTTAAAAAATATTTATTTAAATAGTGTTTTTAGAATTTAATTTGTTTTTCTCTCTCCTATTTCTCATTAAATATTGAGTAAATTAAAATTTTGTTCTGGAGTAAATTACTATTTTCGTGGTTTGACAAAAATCCGCTTTCAGTCGAATAATTCATTTATTACATTGACGGTCCAATAGTTTTGAGATTTGTTTCAATTTCTCTTGAATCATTAACAACGTTATAATTTTCTGTTAAGTTAATTTGAAATGACAAATTTATCCTTATCCCCACCTCATTCTTCCTCACACCTTTATCTGCTCTCTATTTCTTTTTCTCTCTCTCTATCTCTCTCTCTTTCTCTCTCTATCTCTCTCTCTATCTCTCTCTCTCTCTCACTCTCCAAAAAAACCTTACACTCACCCATACGCATTCTACCACCACCTCCACCATTCTCTCCGGCGGCCACTTGCATCGCCCTCCCCGGCGACCACCTGAACTGCCCCCTCGTTCGCCCCCCTGCACTACCCACCACCTGCATCGCCCTCCTCGCCCCCACCTGCAACACCCGCCATCTGCATCACCCTCTTTGTCCACCACCT
>BJCM01210151.1:0-21560 GCA_018326385.1 Flaveria bidentis | reverse complement strand
CTTGAAGGTGTAGAGTCTTTGTTTCAAGAACAACCGATTTGCCAGAGACTTAGTCATATACAATGACTCAAGCTTGGTCCAAATCCCCGCAGCAGACTTTTCTTTCTGTACTTCTCGTAACACCTTGTCTCCAAGACTCAAAATGATTTCACTGTGGGCTCTTTCCATGATCTCCTTCTTCTTCTCCGGCGCAAGACCCGCAGGTAACTTATCTTCACCACTGAGTGCATCAACTACACCGTTGTGCACCAGAATCGCCCGCATCTTAACTCGCCAAAGACTGAAATCATTCTTCCCAGTGAACTTCTCGATTTCAAACTTTTTCGTCACCATCGTGATTCTTCCAATTCTTCTTCCAGTGATCAATCGAACCAGGTTATCGAATGCGAGCCCTTAACCGCGACTCTCCACCGTGGCTCTGATACCAATTGTTATGTAAACACACCAATTGATCAACTAAAGATTGAATGAATCTTATTAAGAATATCAAGAATCAATATGAACAACGAATTTGAACTACAACAGATTTCGGAAGAAATCAAACTTCGGAAGAAATTTACTCTGCTCAATGTACACTTCCTAACTACCGATTAACGACCTTTATACTATTAGACAACTATTAAACATTGTCAAGAATAGTCCCTCAACTTTAAACAAGACTTCTACTTAACAGTAAATGCCCCTAACTTAAAAAGGGATTTGTAGACAAGAAGGTTCTAGGTGCAGCCTCTGTACCCTTGGTTGACTATACATCTATCAGTCTAAACACAATCATTTGAGATTCATAGGAAGTCAATGTTGGGAGAGAGATATACCAGGTAACCCTTGTTGTGTTTTCTCAAAGGAACAAATTTTGCCCCAATGGCCAATGCAATAGGAGGACCAAATATGAACCCTCTTGCTTCAACACCTGCATATTGACGCCAAATTTAGCCAGAATTATAAGTTTATAAGTGATTTTTCATTAACAAATTAGAAAATCAAGTAAAAATATAAGCAGCATTACTGACATAGATAACTTTTTAAGCTTTACCAATTGACCATCCAGTTTTATAATCCCTACAAGAATCTCTCTCTAGTACACCGACAATCATGACCCATTCTTCCAGAAATGGGTCTTTTGGGTAATTTTTGTTTACTGAATGGTATGACTTGAGCCTACTCATATTATAGAATCGGTCAATACGAATCATTCTTATTAAAACAAATATAGCAGGTGAACTCTTGTGCACAACGACCCTTTAAAACCCAGCCAATTTTTGTCCAAGCCTGCTTACGATCTGAAGCAAATTGATACATGTATAAGACATATGTGTTGACCCGTTACCCGACCCTACCAGCTCATTCTGCCAGGCTTACTCTTCACCCTTCAGAGTTCAGAGAAGGAAAGACGTGAATACATTTTAAGTACTTACCCCTGTTGTCAATAGTGGCTATAGCATGCTACATAACATAGTTTATTTTTGAGTCTGGGGCTATCAAACCGTCATACAAACCGGCGGTTCGGACCTGTTTGGGACCGGTTTGGGCCAAACCGGTTTTTATTTTAAACTGGTTCTGGTTTTTTTTAGCCTAACCGGTTCCCGAACCTTTTTTTTCTCCCATGTCTACGTATAGACATGTGATTTACACAGAGTTTATTTTTAAAATAATTGTCTATGCTTATTGAATTTGACCTCTTTGAACTTGTTTGGTTCCTTGAGAATGTCACATGGTAACTATCTAACAAACTTCCCCCATAAATGGTGATGTGTGTTAAATGTTTACAAGTAAATGATTAAATGGTGTTTAAACTAAAATTTTGTTATTCAAAAAAGTTTAGTAACTTGTGAAACGAGAGGCAATCATGCAGGAGCATTGAATAGGTGAAACGTAGCATGACTCGTACCCTTGAACCCCACTACTAGGGGCTCTGTCCTCCTGCGAGGAGCTATGCCCTCTTCGAACCCAATTGCTAATGAGACTTTAATGTCAAATATCAAAATAAACTTGAACAAGTATGCATACGACATCTCTTGACTTGTTTGATATACATTATGATCACATTGATCAGCTAACTAATACATTAATACATAAATATCTAACTACTTGAGCCTGAGTTAACGTAGTATTACCCAGAACTTGTTTATTAAAACATGGTAATTTTGGGCATGTTTGAGTCGTATTTTCTTCTAAAGTGGTTAATAAAACATATGGTACCACCAAGTGTAGCTTTGTTCGAATATGTACAATTGGATTTGAGATATTTACTAGTATTGATCCTCATGCGTTGGTGGGGAGAGTAATATCATGCCAAGAAGCATCAAACTCGTACAACCATCAGCGATCACCAACACCGGAAAAAGCCTCGTATTAAAAAAATATTAAAACCGAACGGAAAGTATACGTTAAAGTAGACGTAGAAACGTTGAACCACACATGCGAAATGTAAAATATTAAAAATGATAACTACGCCGATTTAGGACACGTGCGCTTTGACGTGGCCGTTAAACGGTGTGTTAACTTGTAAAATCTAGACCGAAACGTAAATTGAAAAAAAATATATTAAAAGAAAAATATATATAGGTAACCAAAGTTAAAAGTGAAATATAATTATAAAAGATATATAAATATTGGAGTTAAAAGTTTAAATAAAAAAATAAAGATTAAAAAGAAAAAAAAAGAAAAAAAAACAAAAATCAATACAATCCATTATATATAATACTAATTTCAACTAAATCATTAGTTGTACTAAATGTTTCATAGGTTGTACCTTTGCATTTGCTTTATTATTTGTTCTTTTAAATTTTAATACTAATAGTTTTTATCTTTTATATTTAACACTAATATTTTTTTTACTTTCAATTTTGATCTCATATACTTTTAATATATTATAAATTTTTCGTTTATGTTTCAATCTAAAATTTTCGAGTTAAGATGCCGTAACATACGTATGTGGTTCAATTATTTTAGCTTATTTTTTTGTTTATCGATCGTTTCGTATTTTACGTTTTGATCTAATTTTTGCACTAACACGACACAATGGTCATTCATGGTTCAACATTTTTACATCTACTTTTTTTCATAATTATTTCTTTTGTTTTGTGGGATTTTTTAGTGTTGGTCATAGCCAGCGACAATGTGACATTAATGTTGTTTAACACGATTTATGCCCTCATCATGGTGAGACATAATAGTAGTAAAAACTGAAATACAACTCATGCTACACAAACAAATTAGTAATTAACAATATATATAATAACCGTTGGACGTTGGACTTTGGACTTGGGTGAAACGAAAAAGATAGCATTTTAAGATTTTCTTTATCAACAAAAATGGGACAAGGTTATTAAGAGAAATTAAAAAGAAATATGGTTTGTAAATTCAATGTCACATTTTTCATATTTAATTCATTGAAAAACTCTTCTCAAAGTGCGCACACATATATTGATTTTACATATTTAAAAGGTAGGAATGCTGTTTTTTTTTAGGTTTGAAAGATACGATTGGTTAGCAGCAAGCTTTGTTACTATATATAGGAAACTTTTTACCATCAGAATATTGTTTTCAATGGCACTAAGCTGCTAAAAAGCCTAGGAGTGAAATTATCCTCAAATTAGCAATAGATAACCGTCAAAGCATTTGTCAAGAATGTTTCCCCTCAAAAAATGATTAGATCCGGCCTTAATGTAGGATGTCCCACAATGATTATCGATCTTTCTCAGGTTATGGTGTCTATCAGCAATATGTTGGTAATCAGTGACGGGTTACTAACAAATTATTTAATTTACCTTCAAAAAAATTTGGTTTCCATTAAACTCCGTCAATAGTTAATGATACATGTCATCTGTCAGTGGCATTCATTAATAGTCAATTATGTAGTAAGAGTAAACTTGTAATGAACTATATGTCTTCTATAATATAAATTATCTGGATCTAAAGATAGTAAAAGAATATCCATTAACTAACTTTTGAATTAATATAATATAAATTATCTGGATCTAACCCACTTGCCTGTTACGTGGTTAGTGAAGTCTAAATACATGAATCATGATGTCATTTAATTACAACCCCACAAAGTAGTTGTTGCTGGCTGGCTCTATGTACCCTGTCGCCGGTTTACTCGGTTTGATTTGTTTGACTCCGACCCGGTCTTTAGTCAAAGTCAACAACAAATTTGGCTTCATAGAATTGCTTAGGATATTTTTTACTATTTATTGTTTAGGACATTGAGTGTAGATATAGATAATTTTGATTAGATTTATTGCTTGGATAACAATTTTATTTAATAAATATGTTTGGTAACGGAATTTAAACTTGTTTTTGTACGTTGTAAGAAGTCATGTACTAGAAATGATAGAATGTTAATTTGACGTGTTTATATTGAAATGTAATGAGTGAAGTGGGTGCACACATGAGTTTGTTAACAAATACGTGATAATGGAGGAGAGGGTGGTGACGTCATAGGTAGGAAGGGTGGGGTTATTATGGAATGATAGCGGGGATGAGTTTCCAATCCTCAAATAAACTATTAATTTCCAGCTTGTTTTTGTTAAAAAAATAAAAAATTGTAATAATTTATTTCCAGGTAAATGTCCCCAAGGGGATAGTTTGATGGTAAAAATTGTGTTCCCCAACCAAATTATATGGATTCAAATCTTGTAGTATGCAGATTTGATGAATTTCCGGATAACAAGAATTGTTGTTCAAAAAAAAATTATTTTTGGATAAATCAATGTATGCACTGTTCCTAAAGATAGTGATAAGTACGGAAAGAAAGTAAAATTCAAAGAATGAAGAAAAAATAGTCCCATGTTATTCTATGAAAAAAAGTAATGTCAAAAAGAAAATATTTAAGAAAGTGGTGTCAAAAAATGCCTATAAGCACAAGTGCTCTCATCTCACATCGTTTGAGGAATAAAATTGGAATTGAAATTGAATTGGATTTTGTTGAAATAGATACATTGCCGGTTAGATAGCTTTGAAGTTCATAATCATATATACTTCTTATAAAATTTTGTCTTTATATTGTTCTGTCCTATTTTTATTTAGTTTCAAAAAAAAAAGTGTATTCTACTCAAAACTAGTTATTTAACGGCTTTGTTATTTTTCTATTCATCTTCACATTTCTAATAAAAAATAATTTTTCATTAAATGAAACTTTTTCAATCACATGTTCATATAAATCGAATCATGCCAAGTTCTAAGCGAATCAAAAATTAGTGGTCAAATCAATGGTGCAACACCACTTGTTTCATTATAGCACTTTCCCGAACCCGCTTTAGAATCTTCTTTGAATATGTTCTCCTTTTGCATTTTCTCTAGCTTCTTAAAAATTATATCACGTGATAAAAATATCACATCAAACTTTGTATGTAATTTCGAAGTCTTAAACAAAATGCATAGAACAGATATAAACAACTAATGATACATTGAACCCTAAGCCGCAAGGCAAATGGATTGAGGCAAAAATATTACACATGTGTAATTAGAACTTAGAATGGGAGAAGGTCGGACATTCAATCTAAAGTGAGAATCATAAATATAGACAACAACACGACTTTTATGAAGATACTAATACATTAAGAACCATTTGAAACATTAATGATTTGAAGCAAATCCATAATAACTATTTCTCATGCAAAATGAATATCATTCTTACTATGCTCTTTTTATGCTTAAGATGTATCATGTTAGTTAAAAGGTTTAATGATTTGATGTTTCTTAATAAACTAGAGTTGCATATAAACGTTTTTTAACGACAGGTTAGTTGTTAATATCACTAAGTTAGTAATTATGTCAATGATAAGGTTTGAACTTTGAACATTCAAAAGATGCAAAACCTCTCACTTCCCCTTGGCCACTAGACCAAGAGACATTGGCTAAAGTTGTATGTAGTATTATACACTAAAGCTCTACCAAAAAATTATAAAAGCCTAAAATGTCATTATCCTCCTTAACTTGTGTTGTGGCTAATATCCTTATCTACTATTTGACATCTCTCAAGACACATAATAAACGGGCGTCAAATGACTAGTATCTAAACATCAGAAACCCTCCCAAATTTGCACAAGAGATATGTTGTAAGGTAAGAAACAATCAATACACAAAGCCACAATTCATAAATTAATATGCCTTTGCTGTAACAAAGGATATGTCTAACGATGGTGATGCTTGCTAGGGTTCTAGAATACGCATATTTTCTTTGTGTTAATATAGAAAACAAAAAAGAGAGTCGGGTTTTGTAACCTTTCGTATTTTCGTTATCTAAATGTTAACGTTGTTATGTTCTTGTAAAGACCTTTTTGTCATTAATGAAACTATGTGGGTTATTCATGTTTGATTCTTTGTTAATTTAAAAGTTAACGAGTTAATTTATTAAATAATAATAATTATAATAATAATAATAATTACAACCTTTGCTTATTATTTATGAATTTTGACTTAAATTACAATAATAAAATATAATAATAATAAAAATAAGAATAATAATAAGAAAAATAATATTTAAAAAAGTTAAATAACTAATAAGTTGGAAAAAAATATATTTAAATCTTAAAGTTTAATTAAGTTTAGGGGGCCTTTATGTCAATTTGGAAACTTGAAAATGAAGGTTTTTACATAAAATTATAAGAACTAAAACTATAGGGACCATTATGTAATTCCTCATAACCCAAACCAAAACCCCCCTTCTCTCTCCCCGTAAATCCGATGACTCGGTCTAGTCACCTTCGGTCGAGCTCTAAACTAGTGAACCACTTCGATTTGTAACTCCAAATCCCTTCAACCGGTTCGTGAACACGAATCGAACTCTGTTATCTACTTTAATTGGATTGAAACAACGGTTATGAACCCAAACAATTCGTGTCACCGATGCCATTAATCGTTGGGTCGTTCGATCATTATAACTCAATAATAATCAAATTAAATGGATAATAATTGAACGTTTAACTGATCCGAAGCTACACACAAACTCAATTTCACCTGAAACACACTTGAACCTCTCGAAAAATTCACACTCCATCGCGTCTGCAACCGTATTGTTCATCATCACTCGATCAATTTCATCTGAAATTGATAAAGGGCTTTCGATCATCGGAACCATTGGAAGCCTCTTATACAACGAATTTGATTATTAACAACACTTGCATCACGAACACTACTCAATCTAGTCGCGGTTGTTCTTCAACTTATCCTCATCGATTCTATTTCAAACCAGGTGATTAAACACATCTATACATTTGTTTTTATCTGTGTGATAAAAGCCCCAACATTGATTTGGTTATTAACATCAATTTGATGTTCAATTTGGATCAAAATTGTTCTAGGGTTTACGCGGAATTGGGGGTTTCTTGTAGTTATTGCTTTTAAGAATTAAGAACCAGCTTTTAACAGGCATAGGCGCCCCAGTCTACCGGTTAAGAGCATGTTATCCTTTGAGGTCCTGGGTTTGAACCCGGGCACCCTCATATATTTCTTTTAATAAAAACATTATAACAAAGGTTATTTTTAGATTATTTCTTGGACTTTAAATAATAGTTTAAATTAATAAATTATTATTGGGCAATGATGTTATCTAGCAATTATTCGATTATTTGTTTAATTGTATTATCAAAAATTATATATTTTCTTTCATACTTCATGATTTTTAATCAATCATTATAAAAGATTTAATTGTAGTTCTTAAAATTAGTTACGTAACGAGTCATTTCAATTTCTTTTAAATCAACATATAAGTAATTCCATTGTTTTATTTACTTTATACCTCAAATTCCAGTTGTAACCCTAGTTCACGTATGAATCGTTAATCTTATCTTTAAAGTTAATCTTGGAACTTAGACGTTTAGGTATCTTGTAAAAGGAATCGTTTGAGCACCACTTGATTTCTTGTTATTCTTTTAAGAATCATCTTATATATCATATGAGTTGTCATGCCCATCTTTTATCTTATTTCACAACTTTTAAGATGAAACATGTTAACGTTACAAACTTGCACTTGTAAACGTCTTAATACTTATAAATGCACTAGCAATTCGTATTTAAACTTGTCATGGTTATTTGTAAAATATTGTGAGACTATATGATAGACATTTTGTGTAGACAATCATTAACTATTGCTAGCCTAGCGACATCATAAATCTATGCGCCTGACAAACCTATTTAGTGCTAAAGCCGAGGTTATTGCCGGCTCTTGATGACGTATGCTTGTTCATCATGGGAACCAAGTACACTTAGTTAATCGTTATAACTTATTGTGACCAACTATGTTAAGGTTTGATTATATCATTATGTTATTTATAACCTTTCATTATTCGTAACTGATAACATGAATTGCTACTTTTAAACTTTTATATGTATGTATGTATAACCCATGAAAACTCATCAACATTCAATTGTTGACTTTATTTTTAATATATTTCAGAAAATACCCAAGCTTAATAGTAGATCTTGAAGTAGATACATCTAGGATTGGACATAGAAATAAAAGACTTATTTTAAATTTGAGTTGTTGAACTTATGTTATGCTTTGGTTGTTTGCTTGAGACTTTTGGTTGTAATTTTATTTTAAAACTTATGGTTAATTGTATTTATATTTATTGGTAGTGTTACGTGGTTGTAAACAATTTTAATCCCCACATATTAAGGTTTTTGCCGTTAAGATTAGGGTGTGACAAGTTTTTTCTGTAAGCGATTGTTATCATTCTTTGTGTGAGATCAATCAAATTTATAGCAGGAAAGGAATGTCGTTATCATCAAAATAACTATTTGATGTTGACATCCTCATTCTCATTGCCACTACTTAACACACACCTCATGTTTGATACATTGAACCATCTTTATAACTGCACATTAATTTAGTTGAAGGTTTAACACAAATGATAGTTGCTGATACCATATCTCTTCATTAGGTGCTATATCTTGTTTATTGAATATTGTTTAACCCGGTAAAATTCTATGTACGCAAATTTAATAACGTCCGTGATGAATCAAAGTTTATGACAATTTTCTACTTTCCCCTAGTAAGATTTCAAACTTTACCCCTTCAATTTTAAAAGTTTCTAAGTTTACTTTATATGATATACGCTTTTAACCCATTCATTTATTACTAATTCATTTTTTCCTCAATAACTTTTCTTAGATAATTTTCTTTTTTCAACTAACTTGTGATTGTATTTATTTTTTCCTAATGTCTAGTATACATTTTGTTAAAAATTTATATCTATTTAAAACAGGTATTTTTAGGTATCATAAGTTATATGACTGAATCATAATGTGTTGGTATGATGAAGAATGCAATTGATACTGATCGAAGAACATTGATACCACTATATAATTATTTTCTATCTATGTTTTGATATCTAGAACCTAGTTATCGCACCTTCATACGTTTGGTTTATATATTTAACCACATTAATGTTACAATTACAATGCACATAACGAAGTTACGATATATAGTGTGTGCTTAATTTCTAGTTATCATTTTCTTCGCTAATTTAAAGGGAATTTCTTTTGCATAGTTTGTAGCTCGTTACCCTAAATGACATAAATGAAATACAGTTGAACTAATTAAAACAAATAAAAGATAAAAATATATAAAAGCAACATATTGGTGTTAGAATATTCTATATTTATATATATCCATCATGAAGGTGAGGACAAGACGAAGAACCTTCAATGCCGATTCTAGTCCATTCTTTTTAGCTGACTCAACTCCAACTGATTCCTCCACTTGGCACTCTACAAACAATCCATTCCTAACTTCCTATCTTCTTCTTCTTTATAACTATATTATTATAATTTATAAATTATATGAATTAACCTTATTGTCTATGTAATATATACTTTTTGTGTTATCCAATTATGTCCCCATTATTATAGTATTCATTCCGATCATTGGTCTATGTATATTTCTATATGTTTATTTGTATTATGATAAGTTAGGAAAACAGTAGATCACTTGTATTTTGTTCATACCATTATTCTTTTACATTTAATTTTATAAAATTTAGATTATTGCAACACACCTTCATGGTTTAAGCGCTATTAGGGTAGGGTGGTGTAAATTTCCAACACTACAAGAAAATTCGGAAAAGGGGTTCGTCGACTGATCAGATGAGAAGCATTGTATACGAGTTTTAAGTCATATTGTTTTCATTTTGTAAGAATCTCATTGTTGGGTGTCACACTACTTTTTGTTAGAAGAATGGATAAATTATACATATGTATGATAACTAAAATACATTTTAATTATTTTACCAGACTATTTATGGGACTATATGTGTAAAATAACTAATCTCCAACCAGTTGTTCTCCTCATATGATTGTCTATTCTTCCTCAACCACTTACAATCGCAAACCTCTATGTTTCTCTCTTCCCCAATTGTATCACTCGTTATTCGTCGATTCTAAACCAACAATCTAACAATGTGTAACACAGAGCACACACGTCGAAAAATCAGTGACACCAAGATAAATGAGAGACAAAGGGAAATGACATCAAAAAATAATGAACAACCAAGATAATTGGGCGCATGATTTGGTTTTGATTTGGTTACTTTAGTGATGGATGGCTAGAAGGTGATATATGGTGGATCTTGTTTAACGCATTGTTTTGAAAATTGTACTGATTTTTATATATGTTGTTTTTAATTTTTAAGTAATGTATATATATAATTATTATAATTATAATTTTACCAATTTCTTATATCTGGTCCAATCGATCGAATCGGTCAGACCAACAAACCAGTAAAGCCCTGGTTCACTGTCCAGCTCGATTATAAAACATTGGTCTTACAACAATAGGGGTGTAATTGAGGCAAACCGGCTCGCAAGCTACTCGTGATCGACTTGAAAAAAAAAGTCGAATGGAGCTGAGCTTAAACAAGCTCGAGCCTAAGCTCAAGCTCACATCATGGCTCGTTTACTAAACGAGGTCGAGTCCAAGCATTAGACATCTAGCTCGAGTCAGGTTGTGAGCCTAAACGTGCAATTTGTTTTATATAATTTTTTATTTACATATTGAATATATATAAGTATGTTTACATAAATCATATATATATATATATATATATATATTATGATATAAATAATTAAATTTTATGTATTATGTTTATATATAAAAAGTTTGATTATAAAAACTATAAAAGTAATTATAAAAAATAAAATTTTAATAATTTAACAATAAACGAGTCAAGCTCGAGCCGAGCTCGAGCTCGAGCTTTCTAAAACTAAAACGAGCCAAACTCGAGCCTAAGTGAACTCGGGATTGGCTCGACTCGACTCGTTTACATCCCATGACAATAGTCGGGAGGTTGTTGCATGGTGGTGGTTGAAGGGTGAGCATGGGTCGGTTTGGTTCGGTTTTAGCCTAAAACCGAAACCAAAACCAAAACCGATATGTCGGTTTCTAGGTTTTTGAAACCATTCGGTTTTGATTTTTTCGGTTTTTGGTTTTCGGTTTTTACTTCAGTTTTTGTTCGGTTTCGGTTTTTTTTCGGTTTTATCATTTGCATGTCAAGTTTTTAAAGAAAAAATGATCCAAAGGAATGAATTTAAATTAAAAACTTTAGGCTTACATTATTTTGTTAATATTTAAAATAATCTACGTATTCTTAAAAATAACTTCACATTAAAATAATTGCAATTCATAAAATACAATAACAAAAATTTCCAATAAAAATTTTTAATCTACTAATTCAAACAAAGAAATTTAAGGATTATTCTTCAAACCTAAATATATTTTTTTAAAAAAGATAACATAAGTTAAATAAGTAACTAATAGGGACTAGTTATGTTTATATGTGTATGAAATACCTCCAAATTTACAAGTTCGTTATGTATGATTTCGGTTCGGTTTTTTCGGTTTTTGTTACAGGCAAAACCAAAACCAAACCGTAAAAATCGGTTTTCAAAATACTATCAAACCAAACCGTCGGTTTCTTATCGATTTTGGTTTTTTCGGTTTGGTTTTATTGGTTATTTCGGTTACCGTTCGATTATTATGATTTCTTGCACACTCCCATACTTGAAGGTGTTGCACAAGTGTGTCCTAAAGAGACGCTAAGATTTGTTTGTTGTTTTTAAAATTATTTGTTAATGAAATTACATAACTAGCCATCCTAATTTTTCAAAGTTAAAATGCAATTAAGTCATTCAGCCCAACTCAACTGCTCCCCTAACAAAAGCTGATGCCAGAATCTAACATTACCAATTTACCACAAAACAAAATCATGTAACTCTTGTAAATCACATTTGTCTAATTGAGTAATTAACATTAACATTACAATAAATATAAATAATGATCGCCACTTGATCCATAATAAACACACAACATGTGTACATCCACCAATATATATACTCCACTCACCACCACTCTCTCTTCACTCAACCAACAACTCTCTCTCTCTCTCTCTCTAATGGCGGTTGAAGCTTTGAATTCTCCGACAACGACCACCACCGCCTTTTTCCGGCGAGATTCCGGCGACCACCTCAACTACCTACACTCATCTACCAAAGGCAAAAGATCAAAACGCCACCGTTTCGATCAGCCACCGTCGGACGACGAGTATCTTGCCTTCTGCCTCATCCTCCTCTCCCGCGGCCACCGTGATAACAAACCACCACCGCCGCCGCCGCCGCCGCCGCCGCCGCCGAAGCCGGAGAATCAACGGCCACCGGAGGCGTTTGTTTACAAGTGTAACGTGTGTGATAAAACTTTCGGGTCTTATCAAGCTCTTGGTGGGCATAAAGCTAGTCACCGGAAAAACAACCCCGCCGGCGCCGGAGCAGAAGCTGAAGAATTGAGTTCAACCACAACCACAACCACCGCCGCCGCCGCCGCCGGTAGTGGGGTTGACAGTGGTGGGAGGGGTCATGAGTGTTCTATATGTCACCGGTGTTTTGCCACGGGACAAGCGTTGGGTGGTCACAAGAGGCGGCACTATGACGGTGTGATCGGCGGTGGTCGTGCCGGAAGTGGGATGACGTCATCGGAAGGCGTAGGATCCACTGGTAGTAAACGTGGGTTTGATCTGAATATCCCTGTGTTTCCGGAGTTTCTCGCCGGAGACGATGAGGTTGAAAGCCCACATCCGGCGAAAAAAGCTAGAGTTTTTCCTGTGACGATACACACCACTAATTTATCATCATGAGTTTAATTCGTTTGAAATAGTCAATTGTACGTATTGTTGGGCAAAACTGCATACATCAGACCGTAAAACGATTAGTAAATTCATAACAAAATCAAGCGTTGGATAGGTGTTGTTTTTTGATTTTAGGAATTTTTTTATTAGAAATTGGTGAGAGTACAAGTGGGTTTATATAGAAATCAATTTGATGTAAATAATTGTTGCAATTTGCATTTGATGAATTGAGATGGTGGATGATGATTGCTCTAAGATTCGCCGGAATCTTCTATTGCACGCAACTTGTACAATTGCGTGGCGTATAATAAATTGCGATGGATTGATTTGGGGGTAAAAGTTGTATTCTAACCTTACGAAATCATGCAATTTCATTGGAAAAAAAATTTCACTCTCTACATATAGTCTTGAATCTATCAAATATCTACTAATAGGTTACAAGCTCTTTGTGTATTATTTGTTAGAAATCAATCGTGAGCTGAATAACCTTATGTATGTGAGGCTTTGGGTGTTTATTAGTCTTTAGGATACATTGAGTTGAGCTAGGGTTTAGGCAGGTAAGTGGGAACATTAACACATCTTCTTTAGGTAGCAATTTCAGCTATGTTGGCGGGTTCATTCACCCAGTAAACCAGATCTCATAACAGTAACAATATCGTTTAAATGTGATCGTTTGCGGGATTTTTTAAAAAAATATTAATTTTTTTGCACTGTAAGTTACAATTATCCAACTAATTTTTATATTATTTTCATACTACTTTTCTACTACTATAAAAGTTCATCTACGCAGAACATGATGCAAGAATGGTTTGAAGCAACGATGCAAATTTGTTTCACATCATTATAGAAATGTACCTCGACGATTCATCAACATACAACTGATAATGTTCCCGACGAATGCAAAAGATATTTAACTATGTTTGTTAGGACATCACAAAAAAAAACCTAGAATATTTGCAATGCTATATAATATACGGTAAAGATTTTTTACATACACTAACTAGTCACAATATTGTATTTATTATGATGCAAATGAAAATAACATGCCATTCCAAAGATTATTAATAGTATCGTGTGTACATATTCGGTATGAAGAATTTGTCTAACGAGTTTGCGAGGCCAATATTATTGAGTTGATCACCAAAACTAGCATTCACACTCGAAACAATGGCATCACATGATTTATAGAATCTAGCATGTATACTTTGGTGTTATTGGTTCAAAGAATAACATCAATGTTCTCAAGCATTTTCATCATTTACTAACACTATTTCAAATCAACATAGAATCTATCTTTCTGGATGAAATAAGTTTTGTTTGATTTGAAAGAACAACCATCAAATCAACCCTATGTGTTCTAAGGGTGGAATGAGGCGAGATGCACAACGGTCACTAGAGGTGTGCAAACCGGTTTTTTTGCTCAAACTAGTTCAGGTTAAAAACCGAACTAGTTTTTTCGTGGTGGGGTCAAACCGGCTTTTCTTTAAACCGGTTCGGGTTACAAACCAATTTGGCTCACCGAAAACTCAAACCTATCAAACAGATTGGGACCGCTTTGAAACCGGTTTTTTACCCAAACCGGTTTTACTTACCGGTTTAACCGGTTAACTTTTAAACCGGTTCTGAGTGCGTGGCTAGTAAACCGGTATACAAACCGGCGGTTTGGATCGGTTCAGGACCGGTTTGGGCCAAAACCAGTTTTCTTTGAAACCGGTTCTGGTTTTTTTGTCTGAACCGGATCCCAAACCGGCTTTTTTGATCATCTCTAATGGCCACTACTGGGCGGGTGATGGAGGGAACACAGCTACAGCAGTGTCATTAACAACAAAAAAAAAACAACGCGGGTGGCTTCCGCTCACCGCTTGAACCCAATCCTCTCAAATGACTATATAGTTGTTACACTTGAAAAAATATTAATAAAATTTAAATTGCTATATATACCTCAATCTTCTTGGCACCAACTTTCCAATTTCTTACCACTAAAAATTATTTCTTCTTTAACATTTTACATTCTCATAAATGGCAATGGACTTTTCTATGCTTCCACCATCTAGTTTTGATTCATACACAGAGACGAGACATCGTGACTTTAACCTTCATTTTCATGTTTTCAGTGCAGCCAAAGTTGAAGATCATCATGTTATTAATTTATATCTAAGAATTTTATATCGAATTAATATAATTACTAAATATAAATGACTAGAATGGTGAAAAATAGAAGAAGAGTGCTTCAAGCGTCCATTCTGAATTTAACACTCAAGGCATGATTCATCCAAGAACATCATTGTGAAAAAATCTCTTCGAGTTAGGTTTCCTAACAAATTTCAAGTTTTAACCTTCATCCTCATACGATGAACCAGAATGTCAATTGTAAGTGTTAAATTGGTAGGTGGCCGGGGCCTGGGGGATAGTAAGAGATGCAAGAGATAAATTTCCCTTTACCCTAACATCAACTCCTTGAGTCGGGTTTCACCGTTGAATTACAAGTTTTCTATTTACTAATATGCCTTATAGAAGCTTCTTTCTAAAATTTATTGCTTCCAGCGGTGAAGAAATCGAATAAGCTGTATCAAATCTAAGCTCTGATAAAGTTCTATTCTTATCTATGAAGTACGACCCATGCAGTGAAAATAAATTGTTAGAAGGAGTCCATTCAAGAGGATCATTACTATTAATGAGTGTTGTTTCTAGTATGTTCATCTAGACAAATGTGGCCACTTCACTAAAGAGGCTTATCTACACATTTGTCCTATTGAATCACATGCATATTCTTATCTTTCAATATAAGTACATGTGGATAGAGCGGACCTTACAAGAGATTTTCACTGTGAAAATATAAAATCAACATTAATCTTAGTAGTTATTTGAGTTTAAATTTACTCTGGTAGTTTGGTATTCATTTGAAATGTCTTCACTAAGTTTATCATTTCAATTGTTTGTGTATTTATATCAAAATCTAATTTTGTTATTTCACTGATAAAGAGCTACCAACATTACAATATTGTTGTGTATCTTTCTTCTTTCATTTAAACTTGCTTTTGAAATCATTTATCTCTAACTTTATTCATGAGTAAACCCCAAAACAACAATTGATATCAAGTATTCATGCACGACGACAAACTTGAGCAAATTTTGTGTGATCTTAACGTGTGTTTGCTCAAAGGACAAAGCATGTCTAAATGAGCAGACACCACGCCAAGTTCAAGAAAATTTTACTTCTTTAGGAAGAAAACGAAGCTGGGACTACTATGGTTGATGTCTGTGTTATGAATGATGAATCTAATTTATGACAACGCCGAGTAGAAAGATTTATCAATTGCATACCTATATATCATTACAATTCTTTGACTTTCATCGATTTTTGTCTATAATTCCTCGTTAGTTGGCTTATATTTATTCTTCTAATTCAGCTTTAGTTGCATTTCATTATATTTATAAAGAGCTACAAACTTTTACCATTTAGGCAGGATGATAGAGATACTTGAGCTGTAGTTATCAATTTATTGATGTCTCTATCTGATTTTGACACCCTCAATCAGCAGCTTCTTGTTGTTGCTGTTTGGAAACTACTGTGTGATTCATTCTTGCTGTCATACCTGAGAAATATACATTCTATATGACATAATCACACCATAGTGGTCTTACACAAGTCAACATGTCTATCAATCGATTATTCATAAAATTGTGCATATAGATGGCAAGATGAACATGTTAGGTAGGTTGGGTAATGGTTCAGAAGACTCTGGTTCAAATGGATCATCTTTTTGTACAGAATCAAGACAGTTTGGGTCAAGCTGACCCACAAACACTTTTCTTCTGTCTTAATGTGCCAATCATGGTTGCAAAACAATAGTCTTATAAAAACAATATAAATATCTGAATAAAAAAGATTGTATACTCAAAAATGGACTTTGGTTGATAATCAATCTGTTGATGACTCTGGCCTTTTTGCTTAAACCTTTTGATTTGACCCGTTTAATATACTAGCATGGAATCGAAATCGATCTGTTCACAACTACATGGATGGAAACCACAATATATACTTGTATGTAAACAGTTTCATTTCCACATAATTCAGAAGTTTTAATAACACAGAAATTTCTGTTCATGTTACTCTACAAATCACCAAATGGGACACAATAAACCAAGGAATGACGGATTCACAAAGATAATCTCATTGCCACATGCTTGAGGTTATGAATTGAATTTCTAAATGGCATTCAATGATACAATAAGCTTTCAAGATGACTGTGTACCTTCGGTTTCACTCTTCTTATTGAAATCTACACCCTGAAAAACAACCCGAGAAGATCGATACTTGCTACCAAATCCAGTGCCAAAGCCCCATCCAAGGCCTAGCCCAACTCCACAGCCTCCACCTTCAAATTGAAGAGCCAATGACTATATGTCTATATTAATGAAAATGTTTCATGAACAAGACTAGAGATGACATCATGACAATATGGATGGGTCAGGTAACATGTAAAAATGTGTTTGGGTTGAAAGTCATTTTGTAGCATACAAATGAATCAGTTAGTTATAACTACGAAGAAAATACTAGTACTACATTAATGATAAAAATTTTATTAAAATAAGTTATAAGGTTGTCTATTAAAAATAATCTTTAAGCAACTCTCAACATTTCCCTGTTTAGCTAACTTTTTGATCAAACATGTGTGACGCATTTCATATAAAAACATGACCCAAAGAATCACATTAATAGTTGCCAAAATTGCCACCTTTAAACAAAATACATGAATGAAGAATATGTTCTCTTGAAGTAAAGCAGTATTAGATGACATACCTGCACCAAGGCCTAAGAAATTCAAAGGCATACCTAGATGGAATACGATATTAATCAGTGAACCAATTGGCCGAATCAAATGAAAGAACATAATATACAATTACAAAAGCCATAGATTAAGATGACAACATATTTACAATTATATCTATATACAAACCTAGAATAACATAAAAAATTGCTACAATTTCCATCTTGGGAATGGGATACACTATTTAAAGCACTTTTTGGTATTTCTGCAGGGAAACACAATGTGCTTTTACTTCACTACCAATGTATGCAACATTGCAACCTACTATTCTTCTCAAAAGTCAAAAGGTTGAATATCAACAACCCCAACTTTCCCACAACAAACCGCCTCCGGCCCATCAGGTAAGAGGTAAATCAAACTCACAAGCAACTGCTTAGATTGTGGCCCAACCAAACTGCTCCGGCAGCCTACTAATCTATTTTACCAAATGATCCAACATTCTTACAATTTCACTACCAATATACATAACTGGTAAGAACCTATTATCTAGGTTACAAATTGCATGATTCAGTAAGAAACTTACAAGTATACAGCCCATTTGTTAAAAAACATAGTAGGTTGCATACCACTGGTACATTGTGTTTACCGAACTTTGTCCAATATTTTAAGCTAAAATAAACTCTAGTTACCCTATTGCAAATTGCATATTAAAGAAAGTGCTGCACATTTACTTCAATTTATAAAATTAAATCTGATATCAAATAAAATTTCCAACTTTTGTCATGGTATACAGGATCTATGAGACTATAATTGTTACTTCGATAGCTAACTTGACATGATTTCAGGTCAATTATTCTTATCTTTGTAAACCAGTCCAGTAATTGTTACTTCACAAAATCCCAATATAAAAAAACCCCAAACTCCCAAAATGCAATCTGCAATTATGAAAACATTTCAATCCACATATGATCCAAAATCTGAAATTTTCAGATCACAAACATGGAGAACAGATATACTTATTAAACACATCATCTGTATATCCTCCATCAATCATATGCATAAAACCAATTCTTAAAGTAATTGAGTACATGAAGAACTGTATGATTGTATGATTGTGTGTGTGAGAGGGAGAGGGAGAAAGAGGAGACCTCCGAAGCCCCATCCAACGCCGAAACCACAACCGACACCGAACCCTAAACAGAGAAATGTAGTGAGAAATTGCAGGATTTATCTTAAGAAAAATATGAAATTAGACTAAACGTTACCGAATCCGACACCGGCGCCATTGAAATTCGTAAGCACCATCTCGACGGAGCACTGTTATCACGACGACGGTGGAACCCTACACTTTCAACCTGCAACCCTCAACAAAGGACATGAATATTGTATTTGATTTTGTTGTTATCTAATGCTTTTGGAATTCATTTCAAAATATTTATTAATGGAACCAAACTGAAATATGAACATTATTCAACTTATTTAACCTAATTCACAATTTGAATTTGTTTGAATTTGATCCGAACTGAATAAGCAAGATTTTATACAACTTTTAACCATGCTGACAATCACATTCATAATTGCTGTTAACTCTCAACCAAAAACTGAATTCACAATTTGGTTATAGATATGATTTGGTTTTTAGGTTTTTACGGTTTTGTTTTCTTAAACACCCGTAACGTATCCATTTCCCAAACGGATCGTGTTTATGGGTTTACGAATCAAACCAACACATACTAAAAATCTTACACTAATCCGTAAACTTGAAATTGAGCTATTTTAACTTTAAGTTTAAAAGGTTTATGTTGACCTAAATAGTTTTACAATAATCTTTTCAAATCACATGTAGATAAAACATGTGATGGCTCAAGGTCTGTATAGGACATACCAGACGTCTTGTTTGATTATTCATTATTCCTACGAGAAATCAATATTGAAAAGGCAACCGAACTTCATAAGGGACAAATTATAAGTTTGACGATATACGAAACAAATGATTCTCACATCGACAACATATATGTATAAAACATCGTTCTTCATATTTTACGTGACATCTTTTATATTGTCACGTTTAGAATTATCATAATTACCTTAATTACACATAACTCTAACTTTAACATTATTCATTACGTTGTACGCACAATTAGAAGAGTTTTATGGCTACTTTATTAAAAGCTCGACTAGAAACGAACACAAATAAATATTCTTAATAATATATCCATAATATTCCTCCTAGATGATATTTTCTTTTTAACATAAGAAACTTTTGTTAGTATTTACCTCCTTTTATAATGCAGTTGTACATGGGCTTCAGCCTGGTCAAACTTTAATAGGCTTCGCTAGAATTGATTTGCTGGACCAGCGATCCATTACTCAAGTTAATTCGGCCCAAACATTAAAAGTGACAATTTTTCTCTCATTCGAAATTCCGATTATTTTATTAACTGAATGAATAGGTTTGAACAACTAGCCGAATTAATCAAACGACCTTTCCTAGTAACTGAAATAACCGAATCCTTTGTAACTTTTTTTGAAAATTTAAAAGTCATAGGTAGCGTAACCTACTAGCTATAGTAAATTCGTGTGTTACACGAGTTGAATAATTAAAATATTAATATAATAAAAGTTATTAATTATAAAATAATATTCTAGGATATGATATGACTTAAATTATATATGAGAAATGACTATAAGTATAAAAACAATTATATCAATTTTTTATAAATCTTTTTTTAAATTTATCCTTAATTAGAAATAACATTAGTAAATAGATCTCTTTTTTTAATTTATTAAATTTAAAAGTGTTAAATAATATTATTAATAATTAGGATAATTATTTAATAGGAGAAAGAGGTGAAAACTTTTTGGTGAGAATGATTGTGATGTTGACACGTGTCAATCCAAAATACATTTTTATTAGAGTAAGAAGATTGGTGATACTAGTGTACGCGTATCACTTTAGTTAATTGGATTTTCTTAAACAAAGTTGAATTTCCAAATAACATCATTACAAGCTAGTAAGTGTTGGGTGCATATTTATCATGAGAATATTCTGAATTTCAAACATCTAAGGAACCTTGGGGTTTAAGGCGGTTGTGCCCCTAGCATTGTCAAGGGGGTCCAAAAGATTAAGCCCCAGTGCGAGTCTTGTTGCCCAGACTACAAATCATGCATTAAAAATCCGATCATGTTTGAAAGTCTTTATAAGTTGTTTTAAATCTATATTGTTGATAATAAGTTACACAAGAACTAGCCTTTATTGGAAACTGGTTGTCGATGGAAACTAATCATCAGTAGAAATTGCTAATAAGTAGTTACACGAGGAGTAATCATCGCTAGGAACTAATCAGTAAAAACTTGTATGTAATTATGTAGGAGTTGATTGATTAACGATAACTATATCATCAGTAGTATGTGTGTGATGCTCATTAATTGTGGTTAGTAACAAGTTCGTCTATCACTAACAATTAAGATTATTAGCAACTTGGACTATTAGCATACAATTCAGCAATCAATAATAAGTCAATAACTAAGTTATGTTAGACTCTAATATGTGACACACAGATCATTTAATTAAATTTTATCGAATGACATAACTAGTCCCTAAAAGTATGAGGGAGTTATATGATGAAAATATCTCATAATTATTATTAAGGTTTCCCCTTTTATA
>BJCM01210150.1:0-14813 GCA_018326385.1 Flaveria bidentis | reverse complement strand
AAAGGTTTCCTCTTGTGCCAAAGTTCATAAGGAGTCTTGCCATGAGTCTTAACTACTAAAACTCTATTTTGCACATAGCAGACAGTGTTGACTACCTCTGCCTAGAAGGTGATGGGCAGCTTAGAGTTAGACAACATGGTTCTTGCAGCTTTAATCAGTGTCATGTTTCTCCTCTCAGGAACACCATTTTGCTGAGGAGTCTTGGGAGCACTGTATTGTATTGTAATACCCTTTTCATCACAAAACGTATCAAGGATTTGGTTCTTAAATTCAGTTCCTTGATCACATCTTATGGTTTTGACCTTGTGATCACATCGATTTTCAATTTTTAAGATGAAATTCTTCAGAATCTCAGGAGTCTCATTCCTAGTTTTAAGGAAAAAGACCCAAGTGAATCTTGTAAAGTTATTTGTGATCACCAAACAAAAAGAGGTCCTTCCTAGACTCATTACACTGGTGGGACCAAAGAGATCCATATGTAACAAGTGTAGGGGAGTAGTGATGGAGTTTCTTTCCTTAGGCTTGTGAGATACTTTGTGTTGCTTCCCTTTCAGACATGCAACACAATGATCATCACTTGTAAACTCTTTCTTTGGCATTCCAGTTACCAAATCATTTTTAATCAATTTATTCATGTTTTTAAAGTTTACATGGCACATTCTTTTATGCCAGAGAAAAGATTCATCACTATTAGGTTTAGATAGAAAGCATGAAACTTCTCCTGCGGGAGATGTTTCTTGCAAATCCATCTTGTATATGTTCCCTCTCCTAGGGGCTCTGAGCAGGATATGCTCATGAGGAATGATCACCTCGGGCTTGAGACAATACACTCATGCTTAGTAAAGAGCATGTTATGACTCTGATCACAAAATTGGGATACACTTAGAAGATTGTATCCAAGCTCCTTGACAAAATTTACCTTCTCAATGCCGAGCTTACCATTTGTGATTTTGTCCCTTCCAGAAATATAACCACCTTCATCTCCTCCAAAAGCAACTGGCCCTCCATCAATTCTTTCAAAATTTTGGAGTAGTGACTTGTTGCCTATCATGTGCCTGGAACAGCCACTATCAATGATCCAGGCATTCTTGTTTGTATTATGCTGAACCTGCACAAAGAAAATGATTAGTTACATTTGGAAACCCAAGCCTTATTGGTCTTGGTCTTATCAAAGGAAGTAGAGGGTAATGAAACAGTAATAGATCCTATAGTTATGCTTTGAGGATCTTTTGTTGTTGTTGATGGAGAACTTTCAGTCACTTGGTCTTTCTTTGACTTCCACACCACCTTCAGAAGTTTGGACTTGACCTTCAATACTTCGGAAGCTTTTGAGACTTCGGAAGTTTTGATGACTGGGCCTTTGGAAGATCCTGCTAACACTGCAACAGACTTTAGTGCTTCGGAAGTATTCCTTTCTTCTGAGACCAAATTTTCTTCTGAAGGCAGTTTTCCACTTGCCTTCTTTGGAGCTTCTAAAAGAAATAGATTTTCCTTCCGAAGCTAAAATCTTCTTAGAGCTCTTGGAAGTCTCTTTCTTGGTCATATGAAGAGTACCTCTTGGATTGTATGGACAATCCTTAGCAAGATGAGAAGTACTCTCACACATAACACATTCCATCTTCTTCTTCCTAAGAGCCTTTTTCTGAGAACAAGGCTGACTTTGATCACTTCCCTTATCCACCTTCATCTTTGCAGATGTTGAGACAATCCTTTTAGGATGAGAACTGTTCTTGGAGTTGGATGGTTTAGGTTGTGTAGCAGTGGTACATAACGGATCAGCCTTCTTCTTGATGCTGAGATGATTTGAACATGAACCAGAACTCTTGGTAGAAGAATTGAGGTTGATGTCTTTAGTCTTAACCACTTCAAACCCTGCAGAGATAAATAATTGTTTCTGCTTAGAGTCAAAAGTGGCCTTGATCTCTTGAGCCTTCTTAGCTTTTCTCTTGCTTTTTCTGATCAAGTTCTTCCTCATAGACTTGGTCATCATAGGCTTCATGCTCTCCTCAGAAGGATAGTGACCCTTCTTAGAATCCTCCTTTTCTCTCTTCTCAGATGAATTCTTCACTATCACTTTTTCATCCTCTTCACTCAATGGGTCTATGAGAGGAAGCTCATCTTCACAAGTTCCACACCTAGGTGATCTTACAGACAATAATGTGTGTGGAGGAGCTATCTCACTAGATCCCAGTCCCTGCTTGTTTTGATATCAAACTTTTGCATGCAAGGATGAGGATATGATGTTCTTGAGGTCTTTTCTTCAAGAACACAAATTTATAGCCCTGGCTTTGCTGATCACAAGCTCAGCCTGGCATTCAGTCAACTTGGTTATGAGATCCTTCAACTGAGGCCTATAATTGGTGTGCTCATGTTTTAGAACTAAAATGGTTTTCTTTAAGTCCTCTATCTTTAACTTATAATCATTTTCATCCTTTTTGAAATAAGATTTTAATATGTTGAAGGACTCAAGATGAGATCTCATCTCTAAGTTGCAGGACCTGTATCTGTTAACTTTAGCAATACATTCAGGAGTACAGAGATGTTCCAATACCTTGGCTTCATCATGGTCAACCATTAATGCTTGATTTGGAGATGCATCTTCCCCCTAAAAGCTCAAGTCAAAGCCTCCATCTTCTACAACAACTGTAACTTGTTGTGTTGGCTTCTCATTCAGGGTAGTTTTATCAGTGTAGTTTGGTCTGGATTGTGAATGACCACCATTTGTTCTTGATGCCTTGCATTCCCTAGCAAAATGATGCATCAAGTTACAGTTGTAACACTTGACTTTGTTTTTATCCAGCCCAAACTTTCCACTGGTTGTATTTTTGGGAAACTTCCTTCCTGTCTGCTTGTAGAACTTCTTGGCTCTATGAGTAAGAAGAGCCATTTGCTGGACTATCTCCATATACTCCAGATCATATGGATGGATACAATCTAGGTCTTCAAGGGTGAAGAGAAAGCTGTCACAACTTTCATCAGAAGACACAAAAGCTTGAGAAGAACTTGTCTCTTAAAATAGGCTTCCTTGAGTATAGTTCTCCCTTGGTGTCTCCGAGAAAGTGATGAAAGGACCCTTTGTGATTTGTGAGGGTAGCATATGAGATGATGTTGTGGTTCTATGATATCTCTTTTAGTCACATGAAGGGTTGAACCAATTTGATTGCTGGAGTTACCATATGAACCTTGCATGTTCATCTCCATCTGGTATCCACTAAGAATGCCATACAACTCTGTCAAAGTGAGAGTTTTAAGGTTCTCAGTCCTCTTGATAACAACACAATAATGTGTTCATTGCCTAGGAAGAAAGGACATGAATTTCCTTACAATATCCATGTTTTCAAGAGTTACTCCAACATCCACTAGAGTATCCACAATCTCAACATACCTGAAGTATCGTTGAGTGATGGTCTTACCTGTTTTGAAGGTGAAATTTTCAAACTGCTGCTTCAGGAGATCCTTCTTGTTCTCCCTAGCCTCAGTGGAACCCTCATACATCAGTTTCAATGCATCCCACAACTGCTTAGCTATTTTTCATTTCTAAGAAACCTCAGTATACAGAGTTTGGAAGAGCAGTCGAAAGGCTGTCATGGCCTTTTGATCAATTTCTACTCTCTTTCTATCATCATCTAAGTAGTCAGCCACAGCCTTGGGGATCATACCACCTCCAGCAGCAGCTGCAGAGGTGCTTGGTATTTAAGGTCTAGTAACAACAGACTCCCACATTCTTGAGTCTAGAGACTTGATAAAGCTTTCCATTATTTGGCACCAAGTGTCAAAGTCATCAAGAGTGATCAGTGGGGACTTTGTCATGGTTCCAGTTACCATATCAGCTTTAGAGATAGCTGCCATTTAAGATGTTAAGTACTTTGTGTGTGTGAGGAATCTTAAGATGGTGAGATCTAATATCAAGAGCCTGGAATACTCTGATACCAATTGTAGGACCGTTTAAGGGTACTAGCTTACAACACAATAACATAAAGAGGAGAGTGTGCAACAACACTTAATAGATCAAATGAGGAACTAGAAACCAGTTTTAGCGAGAACTAAGAAACACAAGTATTCATGAGATAGAACAAGAACAACACAAGTAGTTGGTTTTCAAGGATGATGTATATTGCTCTCTAGTTTCTTACAAGTGTTTACAAAGCAATGGTTTAAGATACAAAGGACAAGAGATACTTATACTACAACCTACAACCGACCATACTTTGAAGGCCAACTGGATACATGATCTAGACAACAACAAAATTAATTTAGAGTCAAAAGACAGATTGCCTTTTGACTAGTGACTATGACATGCCATGGCTCACATTCTAATATATTACAAAAAAGGATAAAGTACATAAAGTAGAAAGTTACAGACTCAAGACCTCAATGTACAACTACCAAAAGCATGGACCTTTAACCAACTTATGTAAAGTTGGTGTCTTATTAGAGTTGCAGCGGAAAGGGGTCCAGCTTTATGGAAAAGGTACATTTGATAAAGCATGTGTTCAAAAGTCTTCGGAAGAAATCTGTCTTCAAGTGTTGGCTTCGGAAGACTTTGTCTCTGAAGCTTCGGAAGACTTTATGTTTGGCTTTGGAAGATATTGGTCTTGGTTTCAGAAGATTTCACACTTAGAATATTTTCTAAGGCAAAGTGTGAAACTTCCAAAACATTCCACTTCAGTACACTTATGCATGCATGCAGGAGAGACTTTGAGTGTTTGGGTTGCATTAGCCTTATATCAAACCTTACAACAACTTTATCACCACCTTCTTTCCATTTCAAAAGTAAACCTCTTGACCCCTTCTTTTTAGTTCAAATAGGTCTAGTAATCTCAAGTGATACATCCTTTAGTTCTTTAGTATTAACGTTTGTTGAATGTAAAGAATAACATATACTTGATATTCTAGTCTTTCCATACTTAATGTACCAATCAATAACTTTTTTATCTCGAACATATTGACCCAGATGATTAACATCTATAGCTAATAAACCGACATTTGTTAACTTGTTAGGTATTCAAAAGTGAAAGTATAGTTTTTCTAGAAGATTCAAACCTAGTTCCTCTACCATAGAACTAATTTCATGCACCGATAAATCAAGAATATCTAAGTATTCAACAAACCTAACCTACAATGTATATATCTTGTCCCGGGAAACTTTCTGAATATTCGATCATAATGAATCTTAGGAAGTTTAGTTTTCCACCTATTCATTAAACAAAGCACATTCAATATAGGGAGGGTTAGGGTTTCAAAAAATATTTTTCTTGAACCAAAATAAAAAAGTATGAACAATACATGAAACTCACAATAAACATCATGGGGTACAATTTCACTCTTCCATCTCTGTAAGACCCAACACAATTTGGTTGCAAAAAATCACACCTTTAGTATCTGATTAGGAAGATGATGATGTTATGACTGTACAAAATTGTAACTGTAAAAAAAATGCAAATGAAGAAGTCCAAGATGATGATGTCATTCATGTATGCTATAGTTGATAATGATTTTGTTGTCAACGTACACAATAGTTGGCCTATTCGGGGAATTCAAGCGGTCATGGATGTATTATGAAAGAATATATTATTTAATTCGGGTTTCTAAAGTGAAAATATAAAAAAAATTCATGTGGATGGCACATGACATTTTTTAGTTAAAACTAACAAGTATTTAACGGTGATTATTTTGCAATACTTTACAAACTTTGGACTAATTTTGTAATTTTTCGGTCCAAGGGATCAAACATGCAATTTTACCAAGCCACAATGACTATTATTGTAGTTTCCTTTATAATTTATTACAATATTTCACATAGTATATTAATGTCATTGTCGGCATATGTCGTATCCAAAAATCAATTCAAAAATATTCTCACTTCATTCAGTTGTTGATCACTTAAAGGGTCTTTGACAAATAAAGTCACATGTAAGCATTGAAGAAGAAGCTATACACCATGGACACACAAGTAATTCCCCATTTGTTATAGGCGAAGATGCATGATTTAGAAGGGACAATGTGAGGGCTAAGCTTAAAAAAGCAATTATGGTGATTTTCTTAAACGATTAATTACCATATGATTGATTTTAAGATGCTTGATATTACATTCCTTTGACTGGAACTGAACGTGACTGACTGATATCGACATAATACAACAGAAATATTAATAATAAAATTTCAAACAATCACAAATCCTAAAGTTAATTGCCTACACGACATTACATCATATTTAACTTATCCAATTCAACATTGTCTGAACCCAAAGTAGCATAATATAAAAAGTTGTCCAAAACATCAAGAAATGAATAGGGTGGTGCCTTTTTTTAAAAATCTCCAACTAAGGTGGCTCCTAACAGTTTATCACATGTTAATTAATTTTCTTTTAAAATACACATCCAAAATACATTAACATAATCTTGGTGAGCTTATAAGATTATAACACATAATGTTTTATAAATAAAATATAATAAACAATAATATTGATGCACCAAAGAATGTATCATAATCAAACCTAGACTTGAGCTAGCATGTTTAGTGTTAAAATATTTCCTAACCAATACCCCTTATTGTTATGGGTTTAAGTGTGCCTTGCTAAGAACGCTTAATCTTCACTAAATTATGGCATAATCATAAAACAAGTTATAAGAGTATGTATTCCGCCCCAAAGGTTTTGAGTAAAAAGGGGTTCATAAGACTCACATGTGCGTTGTTCTAGAAGTGGTTTTGTAAATGCCCGGGATCCAGAGTGCGACTAACCAACAAGGTTTCTAAGTTTATTTTATATGTATTAGCATCTTATTAAGTACTTATCCAAGTCAAACCCATATCTTAAGTTTATTTTAATTTTTTTACTGGTTCTTGTTACATATATGTAGTTTAAGATTCATGACTTGAGCTCTAGAAGTACTAACTTGTGCATTATCTAAGTATAAGCCTATATAATATAATTTCATATTATAAGTTTCATTCTAGATGCATTTTAGTTCTAAAACAGTAAGGTTTTAATTACTGATACTTGTTGATTCTTAAACTTTGTTGAGTAGACACTTCTAACCCTAAAGTTTGGATTTTTATCCTATTCTTAGCTATGATGAAATTCAATTTTTAGGTGGATTATGATACCGGAGTAATTTACTTATAAAGTTATTTGAGCTCCATTTTTTGTTCTGATTATTGAAATAGACGTTTTTATGTCGATTAAACATGAATTTTTAGTAAATTATGGGTAGCTCAATATGTGTTTATATTTGTTGTAACTTATTTTGAGTGTAATTTAGTCCCTAAAATATTCACATATTAGTTAAAGGATTGATGCATTGGTTTTTGTATTTTAAACATGTATTAAATCTCCTTTAGTACGTGATATTTAAAATATTAAAAAAAGTGTTTTATTAAATTTTGAAGTTACATATTAAGTTTATGGGTTATAATTTACTGTGATAAATTAAATTTTCTAAATTTGTATGCTTTTATAATTTCCTTTATATTTTTAATTTAACTATTTTTTTAATAATGCTATTCTTTACATTAAAATTAAAAAACTCTATAAATTCTAAAATTTTGTTTTAACTTATTTTTTTATGATAATAAAAACACTATTCTTTATGTTTAATTTTTTTTAACTTATTTTTATCATGCATGATTGTAATATACTAATTAACATTATTAGGTTCTGGAGTTTCTAATATTTTAGAAGTGGAGCTTCTTTATAACAATTTTTATACTTTTATGTTTAATATTTTTATTTTTTACCATGCAAATAAATTCTAAAAATTATAAAATTTAATTTACACTATTATAATTATATTTTTTGAAACTTTATTTTTTCATATTTTTTTAGATTGTTTGGTTAATCTCGTTAAATACTCATTATGTATTGGTTTTGGCATGTTAAGCATTTCAAATGGGTTTTCCCCTTCCCAATTAGTCCTATATGTCAATTAATAGTTAAATAATCTCATTCTTTTAGTAAGATAAATTTCCAACTTTGTTTTTATATTTTTCTCAAAAACATTAATATTCCAAACTTTAAATCTTTAACAGAATATAAAATACATATCTATAAAATCATTAAAACTTATACTTAACTTAAATTAGGTAGGATTAACGTCTAGAAACATTATATGATTTTGGTCTCATTATGTATATTTCTCACTTTTGTGAAAACTAAGTTTTTTGGGTAAACTAATTTTACTAAAACCATGTTTATGACCAAGGTGGCTAAGTGTAAAGTTTTGTATCTTTTAGTTACTGGAAAAATGGAAAAATATAGTACTTTAAGTGTTTGTAACATGTTGAAGGTGTCATAGGGTTTGTTGAAGGTGTCATAGGGTTTGTTGTGCCACTAAGGTGACATTACATGCTATTTCACATGCTTTTGGGTCTTGACGGATTACCTTGTCGTGAGGGATGGATAAGAGGGATGCAAAGGCTGTTGTAGGAACATGGAATGATGAAAAGCAGCTTTCCAAAATGATAGGTTAGTTCAGGTTTACGAATAAAAATAATGATGAGTTTATGAAGATTAAAGTGTAGGCGTGTGTATGTCATGTTACCTTTGCTCAAGTTGATTGATATGGCTTTTCTTGTGGTTCAACTATGAGCTTTAATGGGGCTGGAGATGGTTGTTCTTGATGGGTAGAAGAGAGCGATAAAGGTAAAGTCTCAAATGGGAAGAGTTAGAGAGGATTTTTGTGAGTGTAATGAAAAAAAAAACTGAAATCTTGGGTGGTGTATAGGGGGCTCGGTTGAGAGGGATGTGGAGCGGATCCTATACAGATGTGTGTCGTGTATGCATATATTGAGTGTGTGCCTAAGTGAATATATGTATGTGTTGTGCATGTATGTGTTGTGCATGTATGTGCTTATATGTAAATATTTTGTGTTATGCAAGTGTATGTGTGTATATATGCATGAATGTGATTTATTTTATGCATGAGAAAGTTTCTGAATGCATGAAATTATATTTAATATGAAAATGTGTGTGGTGTATTGTTATATATGTATCTTTGTATATGCGTGGGTGTATGTATGTATATGTAGCATGTAGGCATGTACTACTGTGGGTGTGGGTATTGTGTATGTATATGTGTGTAGTAGGTATGTAATTATATGGTTGTATGGATCTGTGTGTGGTTATATGTATGTGTGCACATGTGTAGTGTGTGTGAATATAAATTCTTATTATGAATTTGATAAGATTTATAGTATATCATGGGTAAAATTGTAAGATTTACGTGGATTATTAGATAATTTACACAAGTTATCTTATTTTATTCAACCATACATAGGGTTTTTTAATAGCTATTAGTTTGTTTAAATAAAATATAACATTTAGTCTTATAATAGTTCAGTCTTTATATATTTGAAGTTTATGCTTTTATAATTATTTATGTATAGTTGGTCTTTCGTATAATTATGTTTGGATGCCTCTAATTTTATTAATGATCGTTATATCTAGTTTGTATATAAATTTCAATGTTGGGCCTAGATGATGAGTTTTTGGACTTACTTATTTATGGGCTTCCTATATCTAGAACTTTATCTAATTTAGGTCATTTAGTATTAGTTAGCGGGCCAAAGCCCATTAACTTCTAAATAATATTTTGGTCTATTAGGGTAATGGCCCATTATGGTTGGTGGGTGGGTCTTAGCACATCAAAACACAATGGCCCATTATGCATGAAACTCAAAGTGTCAAAAGGTTAGGTTGATTTGTGAAGTGTTGCCCACAAATCACCATCATCGCTTGATATTGCAACCATGGAACTCTAACTAAAACTAGAGGTGAGCCAAGGAGGGTGCTGGCATAGAGGGATGAGTTTGAAGATGGTGAAGTGACGACGGAGATGATGAAAGAGAAATAATTTAGGTTTTTTACATTTTATTTCACTAATTAATTAATTATGACGTATTATCATCAGCTTTTAAATTTAACAAAAAAAATTAACATTTATCTAGATTGAGGCATATTTGTTATAACTTGACAAACTTAATATGAAAACTATACAGACCATCCACATGCACTTAAGTCTAACAAAATAATGAATACAAATGTAAATTAACGACACATCAACAATTTTAAGCTAACAAATTGTCTTTGTTAGCATTATAACTAGGTGTGTTTACGGTTCAATTTGGCCGGTTAAGCTGGGATTTAATGTAAATCGACGGTATGGGGTTTTATATAAACATAAACCAAAGCGACCAATGGATTGACAATTCGGTTTTAACAGTCTGGTGTCTTTTACGGTTTGATTTGAATGGTTTAAACTGCTTTTTTAGTATTTGTTTTTTTGAACTCTACATATTTATTTAGAATCCATATTCTGAACTAACGTTACATGTATATCAAAGGGTTGAATTGTAAAATCATATGTTAGAAAGTGAAACATGAAATGTACAAATCATGTACAATGTGTACATCTTAATAGTTTTATTAGTAGATGCAAAACAATGAATGATTTTATGGAATTATTTGTTACACAAACCAAGACTGCAAGATAAAATAAAAATCTTAACAAATAATACACTTTAAAAACAGGGCGCAAATATTCACCAAGAACATCAAACGAACATAAGTCATAAACGATCAAGAGATTGTAGAAAAAGTTTATTTCCAAATTCCAAATGAGATAGAATCAATTTACATTTCTTTCAAGTTTCTACAATAAGCAATTTCCCTTTAAATATGATGACCAAAATCAAATATAAAAAATAATACAAAACTATAATATATAGAAAAAATTAATTAACATCTAAAACAATGAACAACAAAATTTTGAATTACTGAATTTACACCAACTGTGACCTAAGAGCAAGTCATGAGCAACGTAAGGTAGCTGTCATGTGACCGGAAAATCACAGGTTAGAGTAGTGGAAACAACCTCTTACATAAACACACCGAAACGATGCATACTTAGGCTCAAGTTGGCCCGACATCATCCAGACACCACGCATGTGAGAGCCTCGTGCATGCTAACGGCAACCTCTCAATTCGTAACACAGCCAAGAAGATAAGGGTGAGTTATGTTAACATACCTTTCCCATAAAGGCTTATACCTCCTAATCCCAAGCTTTAGCCATGGCTTCATGTTCCCATTAAAATGAACCACAGCTGCACTCTCTATGAGCCTGCTATCAATATTAACATCAAACCCGAGTCCCAACAAATGCCACCTTCGGTCTAGTGGCTCAGTCCGTCCGTAAAAGGCTAAGAGTCCGGCTGGCAAAGTCCCTAACTTCCATAAGCTTCCATCTGCATTCTGTTCTTCCCAGTAATGATACATGCCCGTCACATTAGCATTCCTCCAAGCCATCAAATCAAACACGTTTAACCCGAATGCCCACCCACAACCCTGTGGGTCAATCTTGGAGCTCAAAACTGGGTTTGAAAAGTTAAGATACTTGTAAAGGCGGTGAAAAGCTTCGAGGCATGTTTCAACAGCTCCATTCACGTTCCCATGAAGATCTATAGAGAAAAGAGGGGTTAAATCTTTTTGGACAATGACATCATCATCAAGAAAGATGACTTTTTCAAGATGAGGATAGATCTCAGGTATGTAAAACCGAAGATGGTTCAATAAAGATTCGTACTTTGGGTTCAAGAATTCAGGCTCGTTGTCCGAATCTTGAGACTCTTCATATGGGTAACTAAAAATGTCAGTCTTGTTTAGTTTTCTAACGACCGGAGAGTAAGAAGCATTTAACCAAGTTAACGTTTCAACCTTTTGTACTTCAATCATGGAACCTTTAAAGTCATTAGAAACAAACCATGCTTGCATGGCTGCATAGTTGGCGTCATTCGTGACTACGTGGAACACGAGTTGCTTTGGATGGTCAGTGTTCGAGACAGTAGAGTTGACTACAGCTGAAACCGCCAGCAAATTATCTGAAAACAAGCAGAAATGGTAAAGATTGTTGTCCACTAATCTTGGAGAGTTGTTATTTTCCTCTGCAAGTTCCCGTATCGTCTCCTGTGTAAGCCAATCAACCAAAAGTTTAACATTTACACAATGAACATTCTTGGGAAGTGAGTCAGCTGCTAACTTCCCAAAAAACGAGCTTTGAACAGTTACTGCATTTGCCCGTTCTTCAAGGGCTTGAATGTGAGATTTCATAGTGATCATTGTGGTTGCAATATCATAATGAGCATCTTGTGATTTGAGAATAAGAGATGATAAGCTACTAATTAGCGGCTCTGCTTCTTCTTGTGTGATGGGTACGTTGTCTCTCATGGCGGCTTTTGAAAGCAAAAACTGACAGTTTCTTATCTTTGAGCTTAGCTGCCAAGCCAAATGGAGGTTATAGTGTTCTTTTGCAATGACTAAATATGCTTTTGCAAGAGCCATTTGCTCTAATAGTTGTCTGGCATACGAATTGGCACTAGCAATCTCTTTTGTTAGATTCAGCTTGTTATGAGTAACTTGTGTATATCTAGCATTCCGCTCCTGAAAATGGTATGTGGTTAGTCAGATTTGGACCTTAGAAAACAAAAAAACGATTAACTCCAGCACAAAATGATCAGATTTGACAAAACTTATAAGTATAATAATGCTTATAATTAGTCTCTACATCGTAAGGAACTTAAATATATGTTAGTAGATGTGGTTTAACATGCAGGTCGAGTGGGTTGGTTAATGTGTAGTATTTGGTGTGTCCTGAGTACACACTTTGTTATAAGTTTTTCTGAATTTGTAGATAACTAACATCTTAAATACGATTATAAAAACTATATTATTACAATTAATGTAACAACTGTCTTTATCAAGGAAATTTAGATGGCATTATGCATTTGCATAAGTTCTTGCGTTTGCATACAGTTTAGCTTAAACTGTTTGACACTTTGAACTGTTAAAAATAAAAGATAGCCCAAACCAACTTGTTTAGAGCTAAATGGGTCAAAAATCAAAATTGCTGTAAAGGGCAAAATTCTGAATAAACAAAGACCAAAAAAGCCCCACCAAAAGCAAAAGGGAAAACTAAACAGACAACCTTGTACTTGAAGTTTGGTTCTACATGATTTATAAGAAAAGTAAATAGTTTTGGGAACAATCAAGGGTCAGAAACAATCTCACCTACCATATAATAAGAATAAAGCACAACCATAATCACATTCATTGGTGTTACACTAACAAGTTCGCATCTATTGTTATAAGATATGCGTATACTTGATCACGTATCCACTTTTTCGTGTGTATCACCTTCAAAGTAGATACATACGCAAAATTTTCAAACAACGTAATTTCATGTAACACATGGCTTTATACTATTGCGTGACATAAAAACTGATACGCATCATTTGTGGATTTTGTGGCTATAGATGTATATTTACTTTTATGATTTTCTCTATACTCAAAGCATCTCCCATTCCCATCATGCATACACATCAGGGAATTGGTGGGTCCCGTGAGTTTTCATATAACATTCCTACACGCTTATAAAGACGAGTACTACTACCAAAAATGGCAAACATAACAAGGAGATTGTTTACTCTAAAAGGGCAATCTAAAACTTTAACACACAAACGAATCGTTCTATCAACTTCAATGTCACACATTATCAAAAACATCAACAGAATAAAAGATGTCTTGATGAGATGCCTCAAATAAGCTTTAAAGCACCAACTCACCATAAATCACAACCATTAGCATAACTTGAATTCAAAGTTTATTAACCATTACTAATCAAACTAAACATAAACATAAATTCAACACCAAAAACCAACATAAAACAGAATCTAAAATTAGTGCAAAATCATTACCAATAGGGGCCGTTTAACACCATCATTTTCATATTCTTGATCTTGAAAATTATGTTGAAGAAAAATGAAAACAAATCCAGCAACAGAAAACAACCCCAGAAACACCCAGATCCAAATCGAAAGCCTCCGTCGAACCCGACGCCGGTAGTCGGCAGCCCGGCGGCGCATCTTCGATCAACAATTGCCACCAAATCAGCAAGTGAAACACATGAAATCGGTTGAATTTGATGATTGAATGTCAAAGTTGCAGTTTTTAGAGGAACCCATCAACAGATGGATGATCAGAGGCAATGAAACACAGTTAATTAGATTGAATCCGTGGTATTGAATTATATGGAGCTGAATTGAGTGTAAATCAATGAAGTATGTGGGATTTTGAGATTGTATAATGAAAGTAAAGTGTCGGCTTTGGGGAGAAGGAAGATGAATATGGCTAAAGGCTACAGGTGACAGTGTCTTTGTGGGGGTTGATGGAGTATTGGTTGTTGAAAATGGAATTGAAAGAGGTGATTTGGGGAAAATGAGGCAAAACACATGAATCACATGGTTCTTTTAGGTTGTTATATTTTGTAAAACATATATAGTATCACAAAATCATGATGTAATTTTTTTTTAAAAATGGAATCATATTTTTAGGGCATGTTAGAAGCTATATAATTTGACGAGTTAGAAACCTTTGTGATCGCCATATTAAATCTTTTATGGGTTAAAAGTCGTGTTTCAAATGTTATAGCGGACTAGTTAAAAATATATTCTTTTTCACTCTTAATGTTGACGATTTGTTTTTTTGGATCTCAAATTAGGGTGATCTCTTTCTCATATCATGGGTGAGACTGCATTTGTTTCTTTTCAAGTCTCATATGATGTCCAATCAAATTGTCACACCCCAACCTTGACGACGAAAACGTCGAGATGTGAGGGTTAAGATTGTTCACAGCCACATAACGCTATATTTAAATGTAAATATTAAAATTATAAGTTTCAAAAGGCATTACAAACATAAGTCTCAAACATGAAATAAGTTCAAACATAACAAGACAAAACATAGTCTTTTTATTTCATTAAC
>BJCM01210149.1:9090-19582 GCA_018326385.1 Flaveria bidentis | reverse complement strand
CATGTCGTCGCCATAAGGTCCCGGATTAGTTATTTTATTTTAAATTTTGAATTAAAAAAACTGAAAAAAAAATTAATAGTGACATGTCTGTAGCGACGACATGTCGTCGTGATAGGTGGCAATGGCGACAAAGTCTACGCCGACGACTTTTTTTGACCAATTGTGACGAAACTATGGCTACTACCCCTACAGCGATGACATGTCGTCGCAATATGCTATGACGACGACAAAGGGCACCTATGGCGACGACATTTGTCGTCGCGATAGGGTCAAAATCTTGTAATGTTATTTTACCAAACATCAAGTTAATATGAGTGACAACTTAATGGTCCATCTTCTAAGACAAATTTCTTATTTACAATTTAAGATGGTTGATGATTAATTTTAAGATTTTTGCTGTAAATGATTACTAAGATTTATAAAATATGAAATATTTTATGTTACGATTGATCTACTGTAACGATTTTCACGAAAGGAGTCTTACATATAGTCTTGTATACTATACAATGTTATATTTCAAAGTTATCTATATCTATAATATTTATATAAGAATTAAAGAAGGATAAGATTATCATTTTACTTAAGTTTTAAGACATTTAACACAACTTATTAAAGCATATGGTATAAGTATTTTATATAACAAATCAGATTTTGTTCCTATTTAATAAAAAAAATTAAATTCATACATTATTTATTAGTATGAGATTATTTAGTTCACTACATCAAATATTATCATTCTTAACAAACAACGAATACTATAAGTCTGATCAAAGGGTAAACCCATTATGAAAGGCCACCCACAACTCTCTATGAACACAAATAGTATCGATGACGACCAAACACACCCACCAATCTAGGAAAAACTCACCACCAAAGCCTGATTGTAGTAAAACTCCTAACATATCTAAAACATATTGCACCAAACCAATTAGAAAGTCATGGGATAATTCTTATTAATCATTTGATCTAGGGCTCATTAGAAAATATTTCCAATTATAATATTTTAAATATATATTATATTTTTACAACTAAACATTATTTAAAGTAAATTGTTGTTTTTCTCTCTATGGTTTGAATACTTAAATTAAGTATTATCTTATTTAAATACTTGATTATATAACTACTAGACATTTTTATAGCTATAATAATAATAATTTCTAGATGCATTTTGAGTATTTAGTAGTTTAATAGTTATGACTGAATTTGTTAGCTAATGACATATTAGTTAATGTGTTTCAAAATAACAACGACAATATGGTTATTTATTAGTTACAATTTAATTGTGTGTTTTTATCATGTTATTGTATCGGTAACAACTTAATACTTCACAACGTTTAATCATAATACAATGTTATATATTTGATACGAGTTTTTATTCAACATCATTAACATATTCGTTTTAATTGATATCCACAACTTATCAAATATCATATATTGGGTATGGTTTCAAGACGATAAAATAATAAATTGTAAAAACATGTGTAAATATCCATTAGAATTCTAGTGTTTATATCAATATATCACTAAACTCACCAAGATAACTTCAAAAACTTTCATTGTAGTATTATCATTATGTTTAAAATCGAACCTTGGTGAATTCGCTAGTGATATTAAATATATATTTCAAATAGAAAGTATGGAAGACTTTATATTGTGTCTTTACAGGCGTACACCATTAATGACGTGGAAACATCTTATGATTGTTTATATATTCATAATCTTTTTCTCAAAATAGGTGGGTTTTCCTTTTCTTAAATAATTTATATTATTACTTTTCTGAAAAAAGAATGAATAGCATGATGGTGGCATATTTTTTTAACATTTGTTTATTAATAACCTTTACTTCTAGCAAGTGATTAGAGATTTAGAGGGGGCAAAAGGTAGGAATTACACCATAAAATACACCAAATTATAAAATAAAATTAAAAAAAAAGCAGAGGAATTACATGAATTACATCATACAAAACCAGAACACATAATATAAAACAAGACTACTTAACATCACCCGACACCTACATTTATGCTTTATCCATCACGAGGAAGACTCCTTTATCGACACCTACAAATAAAGAGCCAAATTTCATCCCAATAACTCTTTAGCAGCATGTGTTTAATCCATTAAAATAATTTATGTTATCTTGCAATTTATATGATATTAGATATTTAAAATATAAAAAAAAATCAACAGTAACAGTAACCCACTTTTGTAGCAGGAAGTTCCCCGGAAATTCACTCCCTCCCTCTTTGTTAAATAGCCCCAAAAACTAAAACAAAACCCATTGGAAATTCACTACCAAATTAAAACATGAATGACGTATCTGCAACACCATCTACCATCGCTAATCCACGGTAATATTATTCTAGCTAGCTACTATTATTATTATTTTTTTACCTTTAGTTTTAACTGTTGGATTCATGTTTTTCAATTCACTTTTAAGGCTTGTGGATCCCAACACTCATGAAGACACAAGTATAAAAATGGAAGGAAATAGTGCACATGCTGCCATAATTAGCATTGAACAAGCTGTAGAAGATCAAGAAATCACACAACCATTTTGCACCCCTAGCCCACCCCATGCAAAGTAAGTTCATGCCAGTTTCCGACCATCTTTAGCTAGTTGTGTGTGTTTTCCGATAGCTTAGTTTACTCGAGTTCTATAAAATATATTTGGATAGTGATCTTTTGTAGGTGTCTAACTGCTAACACCATCTTTAGTCTTTTGTTACTACGGATCCTTTTGGCTGAAGACGTAAGAGATGAATATTTGACTGTGGCTTGGGTATGATAAGTACTATTTTGTATGTACTCACTATTCAAATGGCTGAGAATCAGAGATTCAAGAACAAAAAACGAATCTTTTAAATTTGTGTGTTGTTATGACCAAAGACCGTTTTATATAGTAGGGAAACCATCACTACCGTCTACCAACTATCATAATGATTTGATAGTGAGACAGTTGTACAGTTTTGTATTTAAACAAATAACCGTTTTGGAAGTAGACATCTTGCCTTCAAAGAACAACTTGCTTCCAAAGAATCGGAAGGAAGCAACTCACTTCCAAAAGACAATTGAACGTTTGAAAGCTACAACTTTCGAAATATTGTTTTGCTTTCAAAAACTGAAGCGGCCAGGGGAGTTGTTACTCACTAGGGGCGTCCTTCCCTAGGACCCTACTAAGAACGCTTCCCCTGGACCATGTTGTTCAAAGGGCTTCGCACCCTTATACCACGTACAATGAATCTTTACCACTAGAATCACAGGATCAGCAAACAAGTCACACTTACAAGTTTGTTTGATGTTTCATTTTAATTTATCTTTTGGTCATTAAATAAATCTAATCATACCAAAAGACCTATATGGCATTAAAATCACCAACAGAAGAGGCTGCCAGAGACAACATTCAACCATCAACCCATTCCTTTGACTCGTCGGCCATCATCACCACCCTCAACGTTGTTCATCTCTCTAGTAGGCCTTACCAAAGAGGCTCCATAACATTACCAAACTAGCTTTAGACTAGAACTAACTTGTCATTTAAACACTATCCGGACAACAAACATAACTTCATAAACATTTATAGTGTTAAAATTATTGGATTAGTTACAAAGTGTAATCTAGTTTGCTAAGCACAATGTTTCTTAACTCTAGAATACTCGTCCACGTCTTCTTCTAACCAAAGATACAAGAAAAAAATATAAACCTGAGTAAACTGATATTAATCAACAAGCGTAAATATCAAGATTTCTAAATCATATTAGTTGAGAACTTATAATTATATTAATAACTACAAAAATTAAAATCACTTTTCAAATCTTTTCAATTTTATACTTTTTATACATATGTGTATATATCAAAATAGTATATTAAATCATCAAATTGATGTTTTCATATGTTTTTTATTTATTTTTTAATTTTTTGTTTATATAGTTACATATATGTTGATAATATAACTTACATATGACTTACACATCATGTGTATATTATATACAAAAAATAAAATTCATTTATCATTTTTTAAATTTCAATAGACACAAATAAACATTATATTTCAATCATCTTCTATATAAAACTTAAAATATTTATTAAAATATTTATGTATTGATACAAGTTCTCCAATTCTAAATGTATTAGTGAGTTCTTAAATGAGCATAACCTTTGTATACAAACTCAAATTGAACTAATTCTAGTGGCAATCTATCGCCTTGTGGACCCTAAATCAGATACTCAAAATTTAAATATTAAACCCTAATGTCAAACCCTAAAAACTAAACTATAAACACAAAAATCTAAACCATGTTTATCACCTTCACGTATGCTTGATCTGTGTATAATTTGCTTTGTTTAATGAAATTGAGGAGTGTGAGTTCCAAAAATACTATTCGTGTGTTTTAATATGACCAGTGGAGCTTACCCTATCGAACATAGAGAAAACTTTGAAAATATCCCTTTAATTATGTTTTTCTCTTAAAATGTTCATTTTATCAAGTAATCTTTAAAAATATCTCCACCCAATAGAGTGCTTCTGAACATAAAAGAGTCATCCGAACCCAAGATGAGCGGCTCAGATGGAGACATGTTAGGGTCGTTATGAATGAATTGTTTCCGTTCGCCCAAACAAACTTTCATAAGTTTTTCCGAACAAACTGGTCGTTCGAAAATTCGTAAGTTTTTCCAAACCTGTGTAAGCTAGTTCATCTCGTAACGAACCTATTTAGACAATTAGACGCATGGTTTCATCTAAACCGCTCATTGTACGTTCGAGTGAACCTGTTTTGCGGTCATGATGTTCGTGTTCGGGTGGGAACAATTTGGAGGATGACTGGTAAAATGAACATTTTGAGGGAAAAAGTTAGTCAAAAAACATTTTCAAAAGTTTCCCCCAAACATATCTCATGTTCTTGAGTGTTTACCTAACTTAATATATACCTGATATGGTAAGATGTAGCTAGACATGTAGTCGTGTCAACCAGCTTCATTTCGTACATGTTCATGTAGTAATTAATAAAAAATAAACTAGTACTCTTTATTAATGTTTAATGTAGGTTCAATTACGCTGGAAAAATATATTTGGCATATGCTGCTGGGCTTCTCTACATGTTCCCAACATTGATAGAAGTTGCACAACTCAAGTTCCAAAACAGAAAACATTCTGCTTTTGAAACTCGCGGTTTTTTTACCAACATGGCTGTTGTTGGGTATATCATCGCTATACCGATGTCAGTGGTCTTGTCATGTTTGAAAGCTCGTTTAGAAAGTTCTGCGAGGGAAAGTTCCTTACATGTATGTTATAGGGTCTTACGAAGTGTTTTTTACTTCTTGGCCCTTCTCGTACCTGTCTCATTTGTGTTGGTGTTGTACCTGCCTCACGAGCTTGACTTCATCGGTTATGTAACCATATTTACACTATTCGTAGTCATGGTTGCATGTTCGGTTAGCAACTATATAAAGAACACTAGCAACTATATAAAGTTGCTTTGTAAGAAGGATTCATCAGATTCAGAAGCTCTCAAAAGAAACGAGACCTTGTCACATTCCGCATCAAGTATTAGTGAGGAGTAATTTCATGCATCATGAAGCATAATAGTTTTGTTTATAGTGCTAGTACCCTTGTGAAGCACAATAAAGACTTGTATATAACATTTTGTAATTATTATATATTGTGTATTAACTAGTAAAAACCTTGCATGCTTCAACTCCAATGTAGATTGGTTGGCAGGAGGCTCGGCTCAAAGTTTCTGAGGGCCTAAAACGAAATAAAATATTTGAGGCCCTCGTATGTGGTCAATATATTATTCTTATAGACCTTTGTCTCGGATTAGCGACAAAAATAAAAATTATGTTTATGATTTGACACAAAGCAACTTGAGGCAGATTAAATGATAAACAAGCAATAATAGACTAAGGTAAAAAGAAAAATTAATTGCAAATGTTGACTACAATCAAAAGAGATAATACTATATTAGTTTGACAAAAAAACAATAGTAGATTAAAGCAAATGAACATAAAAAATGTATTGTTTGTGTAAAAGAGAATTTAAAATTAATAAAGCTAAAAGAACAATCAATCGACGACCAAGTTTCATAAGACGACTACGATAAACCAAGTTTAATAATTCGACCTCGATAAATCTTCAATAAGTTTGTTAGCTTTCTCATTTATCTATAAAAAACTCAAAGATTGAGTGGATTGTTACATATATTTTCAGCTTAATAGATAAACGTAATGTTTTCTTTTTAAATTTAGGCGTCCTTCATACTTGAGGGTTAAAACATTTGATTTAGTTGTTTATAATATAGAGACGCCCGCAGTTTGTTATGTAAGTAAGTCTATTTCATTACTTAGTTGCAGAAATTTTAATAAAATACATGTTAAATATGAATATAATTTTAAGTTACTTTTGTAATTTAACTAGTAGTATACTTTATCGCAAGTTGCGCCAATGGTCGATGCGCAGTTAAGGTGCTTGTTGCCTAGAATTTCTAGTTTGTAATACTAAAAAGATGGCCCATGGCTACAGTACTCATACTGTAAGGCCCATTAAAAGGTCTTCGTCTGATTTACTGCATATTCACTACAATCTAGTTAATATTTACATTCCGCAAATTGTTTGCTAACTGCTTTTGCAGTTTAATCCTCCACCTACTCGAGGCCTTGCTCCTGTTGTGATAAATATTGTTGTGAATGTGTGTTTATTAATGCATTCAGGTTGTGGTACTCTTTTATTATCCAAGAAATCTTCGACTTTAATTGTTGTTGCCTCCGTTGTGAGTGCGATGTTGTGGTACTCTTTTATTATCCAATTTAGTATTATAGGTTCCACGGATGCCTCCGTTGTGGCTCTGCTGAATCCGTTGCCATTTCCTCCTAAAGTGCGATGTTGATAACCAGAAAAACTTGAAAGAAACATCAAATCCCCATAAAAAAGAGCTTGAAATCTTATGGTACATTGAAGTCTATTATTGATCTCGAATCTTGATTTCAGTGAACCCAATGTAGAAGATTCCTTATTGATGATGATTTTTGAAACCTTTTTTTAATACTTCGCATTTATGTGTTATTATGTGTTTGAAGGTTCTTTCACTTTCTTTTCTTATTTATCCCGTCGTGTTGCTTGTATTTATATGTTGAAAGTAAATACGCTTAGGAGAAAAATGTGAAAACGGAAGTGGAAATCAGAAGTTTGACTGCACCTCAACTGCAAAAGGGAGATGATAAAAATAAAAAATAAAAAAGTGGGAGTTCTTGTGCTGAATTGAAATGAAATGTAAAAAAAGAAAGCAAAACAAATAGCATATACACAACTAATAAAAAGTAAATTACTATTTTGGTACTTGTGGTTTAAGCATTTTAATCATTTGAGTCCAAAAAAAATAATCTTTTGACTAATTAAGCTTAGGGCTGCAAACTAATTGAACGTTTAGCGACAGTTCGTGAACAGTTCGACGGGAAGTTCGTTTATGTTCATTCTCTTAGTAAATGAACAAACACGAACAAGAAAATTCCATTCGTTTAGTTAAACGAACAAACATGAACACAAGCCGAGTTCATTCATTTATGTTCGTGAACGTTCGATAATGTTTCGTTATGTTCGTTAATGTCCGTTCGTGAACGTTCGATAATGTGTTCATTTATTTTCGTTAATGTGTTCGTTTATATATTCTTAATTTTTGTATCAGTTGTTTTTATGACTATTATTTCAAGTATTATTTGATATTTATGTTAAGTACTTATTTATTTTTTATTGATTTTGTGTATTTTGTAATAAAAATATAAATTTTATTCTAAAATAAATCTATAAGCATTTGTATTTGTTTGTGTTCATGAGCTTATTTGTGTTTGCTATATTCATGAACAATTGTTTGTGTTTGTTTGCTTTTGTTTGTATTCATTTGTGTGTGGTAAATGTTCGTGAACAATTCATGAATATGTTCACTTTTTTAATCAATGAACACGAACAATGAATCTCGTTCTGTAACGTTTGACCCCTCACCCCAACAATGTTCGTTTTGCCCACGAGTAGCTTACGGATTTGCTTTTGATTGCACGGCTGAAAACTTCCTATGGATGTCACCCATTCCTGGATTGCTCCCACCTATGCACGCTTAACTATGAAGTTCTCCTCTCACCCACAGCCAATACGCCCAAAACGTGTTGTTGATGTTAGAGGCAGGACATTCCTTATGAACAAGGAATCTCTTATGTCCATGGCCGATGTGGGATTTATGTAGGGTATGATTCTGTAACACCCAGCCCCTCACACCAACAATATTGTTCGTTTTGCTCACAGGAAGCTCACGGATTTGCTTTTGGTTACCCGAGTGTTACAAAATGGTATCATAGCCACTCTTGTGTTCTTCGGGATGTGGGACATACCTCACCGAGGATGGTGACTTCTTGGGCTCATCGAGGACGATGAGTCCAAAGGGCGGGTGTGATTGTGACCCCCTACATAAATCTCACATCGACCGTGGACAATAAAGATTCCTGTTTCATAAGGAATGTTTGGCCTCTAATATCACCAACGCATTTTAGGCGTATTGGCTGTGGATGAGAGGAGAACTCCACAGTTAAGCGTGCTCAAGTGGGACCAATCCAGGGATGGGTGACCTCCCTGGGAAGTTTTCACCCAGGCAACCAAAAGCAAATCCGTGAACTTCTCGTGGGAAAAACAGACAATATTGTTGGTGTGAGGGGCCGGGTGTTACATTTTCGGTAAGTGTTTGTGAATAGTTCATGAACAAGTTTATTTCTTAACGAACGAACACGAACAAGGCCTTGTTCGTGTTCGTTCAGTTCGTTTGCAACCCTACCTGTGACTTGTGTTTAATATCTCTTTCAGTACAATGCACTAACAAAATTAGATTTTCCTCTTAGTTTTAAATAAAATGACCAAAATGCCCCTGGACTAAATTGGTTATTTTAGAAAACCTTAGGGACCAAAAGCGTAAATTATTATTATATATATTAAAGAAATGTTTTTATTTTTCATATTTTCTTAAAAAAATTTGTTTTATTAATTGTTCTTTTTTTGAACAGGCGGTTTTAAACGTGTTTCTTGAAACGTTAGGTTTTTTATGCATTTTTCCACCGTGCATCATATTTAAAAGACTTTTTTAATCCATGCGACTTATTAAACTTTTTTTAAACATTTGTTTTATTTAAAATGTTTAGTTTATTTTAATGTTTTTCATAATCTGAGATCGTTATAAACTTGAACCGTGTCGTTGTGCGGATACTTCTGTTGGGTGTGTTATCCAAGTCTTGGTTATGATCCATGATGATGAGACGTTTTGTTATGTCAACGTTGCTTTTCATATGAGACCAAATAATATTACCTTTATATTAACACAAATTTAGACGATTGTTATTTTGTGGGTTACTATTTCTGATGTATGTCTTATTATGGGCCATGATGACTTGACCAAGTGGCATCGGATGTTTTGACATGGATTCCATTTAGAATTAGCAATCACAGCCGAAAGCCCATTTTTGAGCCCGGGTATGGTAGTTATTGTGACACCCTACACATATCCCACATCGGCCGTGAACAGGAGAGATTCCTGGTTCATAAGGAATGTCCGGTCTCTAATATCAACAACGCGTTTTGGGCGTATTGGCTATGGATGAGAGGAGAACTCCATAGTTAAGCGTGCTCAGGTGGGAGCAATTCAGGGATGGGTGATCTCCCTGGGAAGTTTTCACCCGGGCAACCAAAAGCAAATCCGTGAGCTCCTCGGGGGCAAAGCGAACAATATTGTTGATGCGAGAGGTCGAGTGTGACAGAATGGTATCAGAGCCACTCCTGTGTCGTTCGGGGTGTGGGACATAACTCACCAAGGATGGTGACTTCTCGAGCTCATCGAGGACGATGAGTCCAAACAGGGGGTGCTTGTGACACCCTACACATATCCCACATCGGCCATAAACAGGAGAGATTCCTGGTTCATAAGGAATGTCCGGTCTCTAATATCAACAACGTGTTTTGGGCGTATTGGCTGTGGATGAGAGGAGGTGACCTCCCTGGGAAGTTTTCACCCGGGCAACCAAAAGCAAATCCGTGAGCTCCTCGGGGGCAAAACGAACAATATTGTTGATGCGAGAGGCCGGGTGTGACAAAACCAACCATACCAAAGGATCTCTACGTGTGCACAAACAAGTGATAATTAACAATTTACATTGAACAAGTATCTTTCATGCACAATTAAGTTCACTTAAGCTTTTTTCTAATAAAGATCCTTATGTATCCTTGAATTACTTGAATTTATCTCCACCTTCTAATCCACTTATCCCCATATTGGAGATACATTATTCCTTGTGTGGTTTCTAATATGAATATACCCGTTAGGATAGGGTTCCCAAACTTCAACTTTCCAACTAAAGATTCAATACTAGATTTGACTAATAAACAAGATAAGATAAAACACACTAATTGTTTGTGTTTTATCTTATGAGTAGACAAACTACCAACTAACAAACCAAACTGAAGCAAAT